>BOPM01000956.1:77908-97908 GCA_022179025.1 Porites australiensis | reverse complement strand
TTTGGCAAAATATTGTAATTAAGCAAATGGCTTTGTTAACATATACACATTGTTGATTTGTACGACTTGGCAAAATGAACACTTTGAAGAGTAGTCAAGTTATCTGAAACATGTTAAGGATGTGGAAAACATGCCCGTAAGATAGTGGAAATGTTTCCAATATATTGATAATTACATGCCTAGTGTAACTTAAGTGTCATTAATCTGTTTATAATGCTATTAACTTTAACTGATAATCTCTTGTTATTTAAAATTCGTCTCAAACAAGAGCGTTTTGGTCAGGAATTATCACCTATAAATAATTACTTGCACAATTCAAATCGAATGGTTAAATAAATATAACTGAATTACAGGGGTGTAATACAATTCTAAATTACTATATTAAAGGTATTCCTACTATAACATTTACAGGTCAATATTCTAATCATTATACGCAAGTGTTATAAAAAAAACTTGAGCATTCTCCTGTCTCTGTCACCATACGCGTGGAAACGGTTCTGGGATTATATCTACTCACAGTTCTCGTATCCTTACAGGGGCTAAAAATGAATTGGGTGCCTATTTTGTGAGATCTTGGAAATATAATGCCTGCAAAGTTGCACCCTCCTATCTGCCAGGCTACTAAGCTTAGCACAGCTAATTGCGAAATCTTAACCAATTGATGTATATATATATATATATATATGGTACATACTTGTATTCTGGGTAGAACGTATTCCGTAGAGCGCTCAATTCATTTAATTGAAGAGCATTGACTATTAATAATCACAGGAGTTCAGGCTTCAGGAGTAATCATTGATCGTTTATTGCGACGGTATATATAGGGTACGTTTTTCACAAATCCGGCCACATATATAGCTTGCACAAAGGAGAATGGACTACATATGTTGATTTGAATCCTTTATTGACCTGACGCGTTTCGGCTTACGCCTTCCTCAGGGATCTAAACTGCGTTGGGTATTACAGTTAATTATATTACGTGTTAAAGGTAATTTCATCCGTAAATTGCTTAATTGTATAGTATAATTGTGTATGTACATCAATTACGAATTTGCGGTAATTAGCGACGCTTACAACGTATGTTAAAAACATTTTGTACGTGTACCCAGAACTTTGTAAAGATCACTATTGCAACTATATTGACTGTTATATATACCCAGAATATATATATATATCTACCTGGAGTTTTGAAAACAGGGTTGCCTGAAATCTTAAGTCAAGTCCAGCACATTGCAGGCAATCTTTCAAAACTTAATTCGCTTAAAGCCCTGATACTTTTAGTGTAAAAATAACAATCTCGCTCTTCAGGACTAACCACCCTCACCTCTTAACCATGGGCTCCAAATAACTTCCTGGAATTGACAGAAATCAGTGCAAATTCCAGAAAATTTGCACGAGGGGGGCAACAGCCCGTCCCGTAGGGACGGGCTGTTGCCCCCGTTGGCCCAGCTAATATTTTTTGAAGGGGGCTTCCGTCAAACTAAGTCTCATGTTGTTGCACAGACACAGGGCTATCATCTGGTATGCATTTGGGGTAGCCTGGTTAAATTCCAGGGGGGTGGGGTTGTTGTAAAGACTATGCTTTGTGCTAGAGTGCAGATTTGCTGAGTCTTTGTACCTGGGCTTACCCCTGTCTTTCAAAGCTCAATGTCTCCCTCAAATTAAGGGGGGGTTGTGTCTGGCTGGCTGTCATGTTGTTGCACAGACACAGGGCTATCATCTGGTATGCATTTGGAGTTGTTGGTTTATTAGGCGACCAGGTTTGTTTAAATAAGTTTTTTGATAGGTTTTAAGTCATTGAATTTTTGGAGATGACTCTTAAATAACTTTAGCCTTTCTTTCTTATTTTTTAAAACAGGCACACTGAGCGACTGCTTACTTTATAATTTCTCTACGGAGAGGGAGAAGAGGCCTATTATTTTCTACTGCTTGAGGACGGCTTAAAATCTGCTTATGAATGTTGATCTATTCATATACAAATTTTGAAACTTAGCTAATGAATTTCCATTATTTTATTTTAAGTTAAATTCTTCACATTTTACCCCCCAGTCTAGGCTATTTATCATAGGCAGAGAAATGGAAAATTTCGGACTCTAAAATTTGATGTTCCTAACCGGAATCAATTATGCAGTTTTAACTTTGTTAAAACCTTTTAGTGCATCTAATATTTTCGGGAAATTAACGCTGAAGCCCTCGTATTTTTCAAAAGACTCAAAATACCGTAGGATGACCGAACTGATACACAAACGTTTATAGCGACGCTGACGATGCATTTCTAGAGATTTAAAAATACTCTGGATAGCCTAAAAAGTGTTTAAAATGTATTAGGAGGAAATTGTCGTTGGGGGTGCCCCTGCTCAAGGAGTTTATGTTATAAAAAATTATGTAAGGAAGTGATATGAGCCTTGCCTTTGTTAAAGTCTCGGTACCGTTGAGGTAAAATTATCTTAATATTACTTGACTGCAACAAAAATAAATAAAAATGCTGCAACGAAAGATACTTGTTATTTCTTTCTCCTCCCGTGTTTTTTTTTAAGCTTCCCATTAAATTTGTGACTTAGACAGTGATGTTTAAATCGTTGTATTGCAAAAAGATTCGAACGAGCGGAAAGATAGTTTCTCACCATTTGCAGGTGTTGCCTCTTTGTAGACTACAAACGTACATCAGTAAGGGGCATATGTATCGTAGTGTAATATAGAAACGTCCTTCCTGTTAAGGGGAATGATCCATATGATGTAATTATGTTCTGGCTGGCAAATTATGCAGTCGGATAAAGTGGAGTGAAGACTTTATTTAGACATCAGATAACCTTTTTACAATAAAAACTGATTTACTTGTGGCCCTCTATTAACACAAAAAAAATAAAATATAAAAATCAGATCATTCAACAATGGTAAGAGAGAGAAAAAAAGTTACAGAAATGAAAACTGTAATAATCACAATTAAAAACAAATAAGACTGTAAAAAGATCTATTTCAGTCGTATTTTTATCTTTTCTTTATTTTGGCTATTTAAACTAACTAAAAAAAGTGTCTCAGCTCCGGTTCACTGCACTTTTAAAGCCAATACTGTTACGTCATATTTCAAGGAAGCAAACCTTGCTTCACTTTCTCTGAGATGAGAGTTCTTTGAATGAGTCAGATCGCGGATCTCTTGATCTTGATTGTCGCTGCGATTTCGTAAAGATTTTAGATACTTAAGTCGGTTATTAGTCTTGTCACAAACTTGACAGGTATCGAGCCTAGATTTTCTGAAGCTAAGAACATCTTTCAACTCGGTGTTAAAGATATTTCTAAAAGTTGAAAAACTTATAACAGGTCCTTTGTTTTTTCTTTTTAACCTGGTCGTCTTGACATCAGGATGTTCACGAATATATTCCGACCACATTTTTCGTAGTGACTCATTGGACTCAAAATACTTTTTGCTGCCACTTCGCGATCTTCTATAATGAGACTCGGACGCGTCATGTGAAAGTATAAAGTCGATGACGGTCTGTTTTGTTTCAGGCAAAAGTCTTCGAGGAGTGGTTTGCCCTCTTCGGTCGGGCTCTATAAATGGCCCTTCAGGGCTCATTTTTTTTAGCAGACATTCTATTTTATGCTTTGAGATACCATAAACCTTGAGGAACGCAGTCTTGCATACTTCACCTAGCGATGGGGACTTGTATGTTATTTTTCGTTTTCCGGTTTGCGTGATCTTCACTTCCACAAGTTTTGACAGAAGATAATTTTGTTCATTGTATTGTTTCTTATAAAGCAGGTCCCTTTGCTGTCGTATGATGCGTTTTATATTACACAGACCGTGTCTCAGGAGGCATCCATTGTCACAACAGGTCAAGTTCAAATTGTGCAAACCAAAGGCAGCATTTTTGCGCCGGTTCACTCGGTTCGTCTTTGGCACGTAAACCTTTTTGAACTTGCTTCTGGAACTCAAAGTTCTCCTTCCTTTCTCTACCGAGCTTGCAAGAGGTTTACCTTGTCTAAAATATTGCCACGGATTCGAACTGTCAAAAATGTACAATAGGCGATTAACATCAACCCCACTTAAGTTCATCTCTGTTTCTTGCTGAGCAAAAGAGCCCATTGTTGAAGGAAAGGAAAATGGTTTAATCTCACCCGCGTGATCCTTATTCATTTTATATTCTTCATGGAAGGTAGAGCTTACTAGAATTTTCTAGCATCGTGATAAAAAAGTAACTATAAAAACGTTTTCTGACGTCAATTATAACCAATCTACCACGTGTTGACAGTTTCGCTACTTATCAGTATAGTTTTTTTAAAAATAGCCTCTGTAGTCGTGTGGGATGAGAAGAGAAAAATGCATTTTTGTGTAATTTTTCCTCTTAACAGACACAAATATTACTCCATCAAAAATAAGAAATGCACTCACTTTTTGCATAATAATGATAATACTTTATCAACTTCGCCCTTGAAACAGTCGGCCTTAAGGAAATTCAACTGCGTGATTCACGAAAAGTCTAGAATTCAGGTGTAATTTCCGTGTTGTGAAACACGTTCTACAAAATAGCTGCATTTTATGAGAAAAATCTAGAGTTTTCGCGACTTTTCATTTTTTTTAATATTGCGACAAAACAAGCAAGTGAACACACTTATAAATAATGTGCCCATCCGACCACTGACCTTTGTTAAGATCTTCGGCCCATTGAATTATTTCCGTTTCGACCGGATTGTGACCCAGGGGTGCCATTTAACGATGATGCCAAGAGTGTTGGTTCTCCAAATGGACTATCATAAGTGTCTTCCGACGCCAAAAGTTTCCTCTCAAGATTCCTTTTACTTGAGAAAGTTAAGGACTAATCTTTTCGGGGTCTATTCAGCCAATGAGGATATTATGAACTGTTTTTTTTACGATGAATCCATTGGCGGAAGTGGTCCTAATGAAGTGATATCGTTACTTAACTACGTATTGGAGACACTAATAGAAAGGTACGGGACATTTCATCATTTAATACTATGGGCAGATAACTCGCCAGCACAGTTTAAACACTGCTTTTTATTTTTTTACTTGGACACCCTTGTCCAAAATGGAAGGTTTCTTCGAGTAGATCTGAAATTTCTGTTGGAAGGGCATTCCTTTTCAATATGTGACAGAAGATTCGGGTGTATTCAGCAATTCTTTAACACTCAGGAAAAAATCGAAACTCCTCAAGAATGGGCAATTTCTCTACGAAATAGCCATTTACGTAACGTCAGAAGCCACTGGGTAAGCCTTCATCAGATAATGAACTATAAATCTTACTTAAAGAAGAAATACATTGCTAGAAGCGAGGACATTAACGGAGAAAAATTCGGAGTGGGAAAAATCGCGTTTATGAATTTTGGCTATGGTGAGATACCAGATCAAGAAGGAAACTTAACGCTTACCAGGCACAATGAAACCGCCTTTATCAGGTTTACAATGGATACAGTAGAAAAGCCAACAATTGTCTCTTTTGTAAAGAAGAAACAATGTGAGGAATTGAATCCAGCGGATCTAGTTCCTGTGAGACAAGATTGCAGACCTGTTCGCGAAAATGTGAGACCAAATTGTATAACACTCGCCCAGAAATATTTATCTGAAAGGGCTTTACGGTTCTTCACTGCATTGGCAGTTGCTGATCAGGACAGTCATGATGCTGACTAGTAATGAATACCCACTACTTGTGTACATAGTGATAATACCAATTACAATACACTCTTTTTTTTATAAGAATATATTTTATAAGAATATCGAGGCTGAAATTTGCGAAATTTTAAGAATATTTTAAGAATAAAGCCGAGGCTGAGATTTTGAAAAGGATAGATATAATTTTGTGTGTTGAAACATCTGTAAATACAATACAATTTTATGTTTTTAACTTAACCGTATAAAATTATTCCTTTCTCTGAACGGCGAAACTAGCCAACAAAACGAAAAAACCTGCACTAGCTATAGCAAAAATGTTCAGCGCTAATGACAGTTCGATGAACGGTACAATAAATTCTAAAACGGAAATGTCATAAGCTATAATTTAAGAATAATACAAGAATATTTTCAGCCTAAAATCGGCAGAAAAATAAGAATATTCAGCCTGGGCCGGAAAAACAACATTCTTATAAAAAAAAAGAGTGTACTTTAGCTTCAAAGTAAAGTAACACCTATCAGGCTAAATGAAATATCCTAAGCCATAAACCTTTTACCGCAATCTCTGTCAGCAGGGAGTTTTAGCAAGGTCCACGGCGACGGCAAAACGAGAACGTCAAAACAGCAATAAGTTTATTAAACAAAACATCACCTTTACACGTGCAGATCACTTTTTTGCACATTTCTTCGCCATTGCTGCACGACTACGAGCCTAATTTCACGTTTTATGGAGGACGTAAACAAGCGATAGGGAAATTTTCTTTGTCTTTCTAAACTTGAGTGCAGTCCTTAAGAAATCAACTCCAGGGAAATTTGCCTACACTAGACATTTTCAGTGAATTGGAATTAACGCGATAAAATTTGCAAAACGCAAATTCATTTTAAAAGTGACGTTTTCGCTGCTGTAGCCGTCGTCGATGCTAAAACTCATTTCGAGCGCGCAAAGCTAGCTCGTAAAATCACTCGCGCACAATAAAACAAAACTTTACTTTTGGTCCGTAATCAAATTGCATGCATGACTGAAACGCAGCGCAAAGCAGATATTTCTGAGAACATTTTACTGAATAACAAATGTCAACATAAAAATCAATTTTTGGCATCGACAGACAAAAAAAGGTAAAGGCAATTATTGCCTGTTTGGTAATGCCGGTTAGCCCAAATTGACAAAAAAGGGGGATGAAACAAGTGCCGCATGTATTGTAATAACGTCACGATAAATTGTAAATTTAGTAATAATGGCAATAGATGGACTAAGTGGAATCCAATTCGGTCTGTAATGATGCGCGTGATCAACAAAAAATCGGAGGACCGTGCAGCGGGAGTGATTACTTAAATCTCGATTATGATTACAGACCGTATTGGGTTGCATGAACGTTTGTTACAACTTAATCATAACTAAAACAAAATGTGTGATATTTTAGGATTTTTCAAAATTAAAACGCAAGAACTTCCGAGATTTTTTTGCTAGCAGTGAGAAAAAAAGCATTTGAGTGCGCAATTGCAATGGTGCGTGCTGTCCAACTAGTAGGCATAACGCGTATTGGCCTTTAAGTGGTGAAATCAGCACAGTTGATAGCCAATCAGATTTGAGAATTTTACTATAGTTATGATTAAGAAAAAAGGGAAAGAATAAAGAACAAAAAGAAACGGTAAAAGCTAGGGGGGAAGAGTTTGACTGTTTGTATGATATTCCCAATCTGCGTCACCGTAATTCCAGAGGAATTCCACAGATTGTGGAATATCATGCAAAGCAACGAAAAACACTCTTGCTCGCGACGATGTATCATCAACATAGGGCTTTAAATTTGCGTTTTGCCTTGAATGGTTGATAGTTGCCGCCAAGTTTAGTTCGGCATGAATATCACCATAGTAAGGATCAATTCTGAAAGTAAATAATAAATAACGTTTTAGTGTGTACAACTTAACACAAACATTAAGAATATCCGACATATATTCATAACATACTGGGTAACTGTTGGTTCTCGCGAGTAAGTTGAAACAGAAAGATAGTTCAAAGAAATCCAAAGGCGACAAGTCAAGTCAAAACAACGGTTACACGTGTTTATATAACGTCGTCTTGGAGGTAGTAAAAGTATTTGCAAAAATGCGCTTAAGCCAGTAACTTACGCGATACTTTGGCCGCGGTGATCTATGACCATGAGGGTACATGTCTTTCCTACTCTCGCGTACTCCGCCTCGCGTTTCGTTGCCTCAGTCATCGATATAAGCTCCCCCGTGTACTCTGCCACCACCTGTCCTCTTTCCACGTCTTTTTTGGCGAAGGCGCATTTTCCCGCGCCTCGCGGGTCACTTGGAACGTCGTGCACCTGTGCAACAAAAGTGCGAATACTGATCAACTATTAACATTTCATTAAACCAGAAGAAAAGATATTCAACAGGAAAGGAACGAACGAGCCTCAAGTAAACACTCACCTCGATTGGAGGAACTGGTGGAGGATGCCTGGCCATGAATACGGAGATGTTTCTCAACATCTGTTCACCTCCAAATTCATGGCCAAGCATACGACGGGCGCGGTGGAGTTTAATATTGAAGTATCCTCTGGTGTTGTTTTGTACGCCGTAGGTGACATTTCCATTGTTTGAGAATGAAAAGGTGGAAATTTCCTTTTTTAGTTGCTGTTGACATAAAAATAAACGTTTGTAGATCATTTCACCTTCAATGCCTTGAGATGTTTTCTTTTTCAACTTTTGAACTTACTCGATTAAAAGCACTTCTCTTCATTAGGAACTTTGTTTGGCCGTGAACACTATCGTCGTCGGTCCAAATTGAAACTGCCGTTTCATAGGCGGAAAAAAGCTCCGATGTGGAAACAAAGTTTCCTTCCTCTGTAGTGACACATTGATTTAAAAATTTTGACAAAAGAGGACATTTTGCCGCTCTTTTGTGCCGCAGCATCACCCGTCTAACATTCGCGTAGGACATCTTGAATAACGTTGTGGCAACTGGATAAGGATGTAAGAGCTATTTTCCCACGGGGTAAAATTAGAGAAAGTATAGAAGTGTGGCAGAGTGTGGGAATGCTTATAAAGCTGCACTTCTATTTGTGGAATGTGTCAATCTCGCTACTTCACTGAATGTCTATCTGGTGTTTGCAGGCAAGTTTTCAAAATATTTGTATTTGTTTTTCAGACTTTTATTATTTCATTAAAAAGAAAAATACATGAGACATACAGACGTTTCAATAGACCCCTTTAGCCCAATGTATTGATGATATGCTTTTGCTTTTCAAACGCCATGTGACTTGAAATATGTTATGATAATTTATGCGTAGATTTACCCATGATTATGCATAAATTTTGATACTATATCACATGACCTTCATTGCAACTGGAATATGAGCCCGCATTTCCAGGCAGGGTGGCTACATTTGCCGCGGGTGTGAAAAACATATACAACTATTTTGAAAATTTGCCTGCAAACACCATCCGTGTATCAAAACACTTGGGATCTCTTCTCAGCCTTTGATTCTTTTATAACGGGATGAGAACCCGAGACCACAGGAGCCAGAAACAAATGAACTTGAAACGTTGAATCCAGGCTATCGATTGAAAGGAATCAATGTGACCTAAGTCCGTGTTTTATAAAAGAAGGCTATTAATTCTTTTCTGGATTTCTGGATTCAGGTAGGGAACATAAACTTTGAAGATATTGACACTGGGGCAAGATTTCCGTACTGTTCTGACAACACCTTACATTTATTGTGAATGCAGCAATTTCCTGCTTTACGAAGTTCAGTATTGCATGAAGAGTCAAAACATCATGAATCATGAAAGCATAATCATAAATAAGGTTTTTATATTCTTGGATTGTAACCACGTGACAAGGCGGCCAGGCTTGAAAACAATTCAATACATAAAAATGAAAATACAGTTGAGTTCCCAGAGAAGAGAAATGCATTTGTTTTTATCATCCAACATGGCCGCCGTGATGTCAGGTGCATTAAAACCAATAATAGGACTGTTTGGTGATCTTGCTTACTCAAAGAACATAACACTTGTTTACTGACCTTGTTTATAGAAAACAAACTGTGTCGCTTTTAACACCATACAGAGAAAATACAATTTCATTCTCTTTTGCCAGGAGGTCATGATTATTTAGGACTTACAGTTATAGATTTTCTTATTACTGTTTAATTACTCTTAAAGAAGAAACTCCTGGCATAGAAAAACACATAAGCTCAAGCCCTTTCAAAGAGCTTCGTACCTTAAGACTTCAGGTTTTATAGAAACAAACTTTTCTTGCTGTACGATAACAAAACCAATCCAAAAAATTTGTAAACAACTTGTCTTTCTTACCAAATACTTGAAATTGATTGGTCCAATAACATTTAAATCCACAAACGCTTACTGTCATATTTTATATTTTATTGTTTATGTAACTGACATGTACCATCAAGTCAGCTTTACAATGCAGAAGGTGTAAATATACCAGTTATTCAAAAAAGAAGATTCATCGGCCAAGGTAATGTAACTTTATTGCGCACTAGATAAGTGTATAGTGATAATTTTCCTTCATACGGCCCAAAACCCAACAATGAGTCCATTAAACTACAGCAACCTTTACAGAACTCTATTAAACCATGAAATTCGGAGACATCTCACCATTATCAAATACAAATGAAACATATCATACTGTAAAATAATGATCAATAATATTTTTGCATTTGATAATAAAGACGTTATCTTTTAAAAAATCTTTCATTATCAAACTTTGCCAAAACAGAGCTATCATCTGGTATCCATTGTATGGTTCCAAAAATTTTCCATACTTCCCCCACGAAAAGGATTATTTCTTAGACCTCCCCCCCAACCTCTCTGGAAATTACAGTCAAGCTTCATACATTTACTTAAATTTTCGGGCCTTAATGAGAACCCCAACCTGCCAGCAATTTCCAAACCCTTCTATAAAGGGAGTATGAATATATTCTAGAACTACACATTTGGGGTAGCCTGGTTAAATTCCAAGGGGTTGGGGTTGTTATAAGACAAGACAAGACAAAACAATCCTTTATTTCGAGTCTTATACAGTCCTATGTACATCGACTTTAGCCAAATAATTTAAAATCATAACACAAATTGCACACTAGTGAAACTATAATCAATGTTAACCTACAGAACTAATGATCTTCTTTTCTCACAGCAGTCGACTACGTATTTTGCAATTAACTTTTGCACTGGTTTGTTGTTGCTCGGAGGGTTGTAAAGACTATGCTTTGTGCTAGAGTGCAGATTCGCTGGGTTTTTGTGCCTGGGCTTACCCCTGTCTTTCAAAGCTCAATGTCTCCCTCAAATTAAGGGGGGGTTGTGTCTGACTGGGTGTCATGTTGTTGCACAGACACAGGGCTATCATCTGGTATGCATTTGGGGTAGCCTGGTTAAATTGCAGGGGGGTGGGGTTGTTGTTAAGACTATGCTTTGTGCTAGAGTGCAGATTCGCTGGGTTTTTGTGCCTGGGCTTACCCCTGTCTTTCAAAGCTCAATGTCTCCCTCAAATTAAGGGGGGGTTGTGTCTGACTGGGTGTCATGTTGTTGCACAGACACAGGGCTATCATCTGGTATGCATTTGGGGTAGCCTGGTTAAATTGCAGGGGGGTGGGGTTGTTGTTAAGACTATGCTTTGTGTTAGAGTGCGGATTGGCTGAGTTTTTGTACCGGGGCTACCCCTGTCTTTCAAAGCTTAATGTCTCACTCAAATTAAGAGGGGGTTGTGTCTGGCTGGGTGCCATGTTGTTGCACAGACACGGGGCTATCGTCTGGTATGCATTTGGGGTAGCCTGGTTAAATTCCAGGGGAGTGGGGTTGTTGTAAAGTTTGATGTGGTTTTGCACTCTTATGCAGTTTGTTTGTGGTGTTTGCATGCAAGCAATGACCCACTCTGTTGATAATGTTCCTAGTCAGCAAGCAGTTGAACTGCTGGTTTTAGGACTTGGTTTTGTTGAGCAGTGTTGGCTTAGATTGTTTTTGGGAGACCAGCTTCAATTAAAAATGGGGTGAACTGGGGAATTGGCTTTGCAATCGGTGACACCGAGACTATAAAGTGCTTCTTAAAATGCCTTATTTTCCAGATTAATGAGGAAAACTTCACTTTTGTTACTTTCTAGACAGACGATTCTATCAAATGGAAGCTCATGTATTCAATAATTTCTTTTTGAGGTGAGATTTTCCTTTTCAAGTAACAAGGGCCATCAAATTAACAATCAGTGCGAGAGACTGACATTTTTTGGTAGCCCGGTTTTCAAAAAACCAGGTATATATATATATACATACATATAACCTATCACAAGCATCTTTTAGAAGACACTCCCTTCACAACTCAATAAATATAGTACCACAAGTGAAGAGTAAAACAATATGTTTTCCGTCTCTCACCTATATACATACATATATTTATTTATTTATTTTTTAAATTTTGTATCATAATTTATCTTATATAAGGTGATTTTTTTTTATATGGGGTCGCTGTAACTCTTTTACAAATCGTCCTTATAGCCTTTATCTTACTTACTGCCATTAAATTGTAATAAATAAATAAATAAATAAAGATGAAAGATCAAGATGACACTCCTTAAATTTTGAATACGATACAATTTTACCAGCTGGAAAATCCACCTAACAAAAGGATAATTCGGTTTTGTCCCATACCACCCAAACCTTCTCTAGAGCTTATGAGCGAAATGTTTTACCGTTATTAAGTCTTTATAATTAATGTGTACATTAAAGGCGTTAAAAAGTCTCCTTACGTCGTTAGTGGAAACTGGATATTACTAAACCCAAAAACTGAAAAAATTCCTGTTGCAGTTCTCTGGGTGGAGATAGCTTGAATACACAGCTAAGAAACGATTGCGACACTCCAAACAAAAGCTGCCTGTGATCATGAGTTAGCTCTGAATGACTGAGAATGAAGGTAGATAAAACTGTAAAACAAACCTTTCGACTCTTGGAGAAAGTGGACGTAAGAGAAACGAAGCTCAGAGCAGGTCTTTTCTCAGAGTCAAACGTGATTCTTTCCTATGAAAGGAACAATTGATTATGATTAAAGAGGATTCCGCATTTCTCTATAAGGCATTGTGTTGATGTTAGTGACTAGACTATTAGGGTTGTTAATTACTTTATACTTATTTCACTTCAAACGCAGGTTACATGTACTAATTTAAACACACAACGTTAGTGCTGTGTGTTCAGAATAAAAAACAGAAATCAAATTGAAAGGTCAAGAAACGACGCCGTCGTCAACATACCTTGACGTCTTCACTGCTGATAGAGTGTCCGACTTATTAGCAAATTCCTTTTGACTTGAGTTTAAGAATTTTAAAATCGTGAATGAGAGGAAACTAAAAATGGAAGACGTGAACAAGAGAACTATCGACTTGGATTGAATTGATATTTGATTGATCTTTTTAAGTAGATGGGTGCGACTGTCTAGCTACTCCTTAGATAATTCATTGTTTCGTAAAGAAAAGTAATTGCGACATACTACACGTAAAAGTTGATCTTCTGTTTGTGTCTTAAACACTAAGAACGGTGTAAGAAGATGAAAGTCGTTAACAAACCTGTACTCGAAGTGCGATTATTAACAAAGACGAGCTGCGAGGCTTGCAGGAAGTCTAAAAATGGAGCGGCATAATTCTTTTTACGGTACCTGCTAGGAGTTACACACACAATACGTATTTTCTGTGCTTCAATTCAGTTGTTGATCATCATTGAAACGTATAATGTATGTAAATAGAACACTTGATATGTAAATGCAAGGACAATACACTATATATTCGAATTAACGCAGAATCACACGACTTTTGAGACAACAAAGCAGTTTAGTTTGGATCAGTCTTTTTGCTTCATTTTAAAACTGTTACATTTTATTCGAACGACATAGATGGATCTGAGTGTTCAGATCTAAGTGTTCAGAAGCTACAAGCCTGGATTATTAAAGATTAAGTCTTTAGAGAGGTCAAGACTTAATTGTGATGTACGATGTCTTGAATAGCATCCCATGTTCTTGAGTTGGCCGATAAAGTTGAACAGTTCATGATTATTTTACTGCTCATTTTTTCCGCAGAAAATTCCTTTTATAAACTTTCCAACTTGAGGCTAAGTGACAATCCGTTAAAGACACTAAAAAAGAAAGAAAAAACTGATGAATAAGGCACGAGAGAAGTTACGCTTGAATTGTAGGTGGAGCCTTCATCCGTCGCGGCGTCTGGAATGTTTTGAATGTTTAAAAAGGATAATTCACGCGAATCTTGTGAATTTTTTCCACAAGTCACGCGATTTTATCGAAAGAGTTTATAGTAACACGGCATTTCTTAACTATGTTACTTTATCTTAGTTTGTTCAGTTTGCCAGGCTCACTCCACTGCCAATATGAAAGAATTATAAATTCTGTAATAATACAGAATTTTTTAGACCGGTGTATGAAAAGAAAGTTTATGTCCAAGAATGTAAATATCAGGGATTTGCTAGAGAAGGCGGACAAGACACTCTACAAAAAAAGATCGAATGACCCCGAATGCCCGTTCTTCCAGTTTTTACCTAAGGAAAAGAACATGAGGTACAATCTTTGAAATACGTCAGTCTCTGTCCCTAGAATCTACACTGACAGGTTTAAGAACGTTTTTAGAAACAGAATAATTTTTAGATATGATATGTAAATAGTTTTTTGAGTTTATATTGTAACTAAGGATATGTGATTTCATCTTAAGAAATAAAGATTATTATTATTATTATTATTATTATTAACAACACTGCAGATGCCAACCGATTGGTGGACAGAAGCGACATCACATGTTTTTCGACAATAACCAGAAATAGCGTTCATGCTTTCACGTTCGCGCCTCTTACAGTCCATTGTTTTCAGTTATATTTATTACAAAGTCTGCTCCTTAAATCATTAATTCAAAATGGATATGACTTAACCCAGGACTAAGAAAATCGAAAAGAATACTCATAAGTAATAGCACTAATTGGTTTATGGAGAGCGATTTCCAATCCCGACCTCCTCTCCGTGACTTTGCAAGGGGGATATTGTAACCCGTGCATACGGTCGAATCCGAGTTTAAAATCGCCTCTTCGAGGCATGAACAGATGACATGACAATTCGAGCACTTTAAGACCAAGCTTGAAAAAGACTGTACCTTTCCTTCACACTTCAACAGGCACACACACCGCATATTTATAGATTTATAAGTGAATATTAAATGTCTTAAAATCCCAAATATAAATATCATGTTTGAGAGCCGAAAGGGAGACGTGTTTTTTTGAAGATCAGTAAAATGGATGGTATGGATTCTTCGGGCTAGTTAAGTATGCAGTAAATTAATGTCGGTACGTCCGTGGCAATGAGTCAGCAGCATTGTACTATTGGTCATGTGATGAAACAACAGACCATTGTTTTAAAAAAGTAATGACGCGACAAGTCGTCTATTTCAAGTTTGCCTAGAAAAGCCGCAATATTACGTTTTAAGGATGACAGAGCAAGATGACACTCCTTAAATTTTGAATACGATACCATTTTACCAGCTGGAAAATCCAACTAACAAAAGGATAAGTCGGTTTTGTCCTATAACGTCCAAACCTTATTTAGGCACACCCTAAATTCTATTGCAGACATTTCTCTTTGGTCCCGAAGTTCTAAACCTTCATGCAATTCCTACAGTATATACTATATATAAATGCATGGCGACACCTTTTTATTCCATGTTTGGTGCCGAGCCCCCTTGCTGACTCCGTTCCAAGCGGCTGCGAAAGAGACCCATGGTGTCCATATTTCAGATAAGTCGTACTCAAATGTCCAGCGCTGGCCACAAGATCCCTACTTTCCTTTTTCATCCTTAGTTCTACACTTCTCTGAGGCGTGGAAGTGTGAAGTGTCGTCATGGTGACAAATCTTAGGGATTTGATAGTACATCTTGCAATAACCCTGAGATCAGGCGTTATTTTTTTTTTGGCAGGCTTCTCTGCTTGAAAACAGATTACAGAGATAAAGCGAGAGGGCATGATCGCAGTCTAATCTTGGAGCCCTGGTTAGTTTTAGTGTCAGCCTAATATTTGCCACCAGACGACTTTTTTGAGGGACGATGGAAATGAGCCGGGAGAAGTTTTTCCTGCTGACCTAATTACCGATCCAAAAACGGACTCATTTTAGAAAGTCTCTGCCAGCCTCAGAGAATGCAATTTTACATTCAAATAATAAAATATATATATATACTGGTAAAGCAGATAAAGTGAAGACTTCATATATATATTTCCGACTGTAAAATCAGTGTTGCTTCTTTTGTTTTTCACTTATTACTAATTAGATCCTTTATTGGGATCCGGTCCTTCCCAGTTTTTATGGCTGGTCCTTGCTTCAAAATTGAGTTTTTCATTCGAATTTACACTCCCTTTACTTCTGTATTTAAGTCTGGAAATCAGACTATCATTTCTAAATGTTTCTTTTAAGAGTAGAAATTCATATTGGGTAAAGCGCGCGGCAGGAAAAAATAATTTTTTGGACTAAAATATACTAAAGTCGGTAAGGGAAGAAAGAAAAGGGCAAAAACTGGAAGGAAATGTTAAAAGAAATTGAAAGAACCATGACCACTACTGAAAGCTGTGTTTTTGGCTACTGGGCTTCCTCATAGCGTACCACCAATAGTATATAGAATGCAATGCCAACATACGAAACTCATGTTTAAATAACAATCTTGATGGCGTGCCGCTTTCCAGCGTTGGCTGTTGGTTATAGGTTCACATAGAGAGTCCAATACGAAAATCCGAAGAAACATTTAATGCTCCAAATCAACCGATGTAATATTAAGTATGGGAATATAAACAATAGCAGGAAACATCTAGCAACAAAGGTACTTTGAGGATCGATTCACCCGCCGCACTTCCACAGAAGCAGAATCAAGACGCAGAATCAATTCGAAACGGCTGTGGACCAGTGTTCCTACAGACACTGAACTACAAATTTTAGCCGAACTAACTGCATAATTTTGAAAAAATTTTGATATATTCGTACTACATTTGAAGCTTTAGTTCGCTTGGATCAATTAAGCCGTGCTAAATTAACATGGGTGGGCCCAAAATCAAATTTGATCTGGTTTATATGAAGTACGGCGTCAACCAAGCATAAGACGTCAACAATTGTTTATGATTGTTCTTAACAGTAACTTAACATAAAAGTTTTCAGAACGGCTTTAACTGTTATAAACAAAGCAAAATTTTAGCAAAAACTACGCGCTTTTTACACATTGCTCCACTGTGTCTATTCACAGTGAAACCAATCTCGTACCCAGAGTCTCTGTCTTTTTTGGTCAGCGGGCAACGCGTTGCCCGCTGACTAAAAATAAAGAAGACTGTGGGTACGCCTAGATTGGAGTGAAACTCAAGCCTCGTTGACCAGCGGTTTCATGGGAACGGTGCGCCTGGTGCTTGTTGCCATGACAGCCGTAGGGACAGCTGCGGGAGTGACGATGACAGCTCCTTGGTTGGTTGGACGGGACCCGTAGCAGCCGCAACAACAGCAACAGGCAATGATTAGTATCATGATGAACAATAGTGGTCCACCAATCACTGCTGCCTTTTCAATATCGGAAAAGTCGTACCACCACCCGAAGATCCCTGCAACAAAAACACACTTTATATTAAAAATAGATTCAACGATACTTAATTGATTGAACTCTAAAAATTGACTGTTCTGTGGTTTTGCGGAAACCATATTGTTGGTTGCTTTTGAATTGTGCTTTGGGTATTTTTCAGTGACTTTTCTATGTTTTATGCTACGTCATTTGGTGATTGAACCCGTCCACAGCAACAAGAAACTTCCTTAAAACTGTACCCGCTCCGCTCGGGAACAATAATTCTCGAAAAACATTTGCGGCTGCTTTTTCCCCTCTCATCTACAAACATGACACGGAAAACAGAGAAAAATTAAGCACTAAGTTAAACTCGTCAGATTTTCATCGTAGAATAAGCGTACTTCTGCTATAAAAGTTTTTGTAAAAGCATGATTAGTACTCACCGCACTCGTCAGTGGAAATTGGCAAATCTCCCTGTATGACAGTGACTTTTACTGGATAAACACTCTTTCCTAACACTTTACCACCGGCCAAAAGGTTCACCTGTTGAATCAAAGAATAGTTTCGAAGTTTCATTTCATAAATCAAAGTCAACATTAGCCTTTATAATAGCATTGCACTTTGCCTCGCTTTGAAAGTGAGGGTTTTTGGAACTTGGAGTTGGCCTATCATTGTACGTCACCGCAACGTCATCTCTAGCCCCTTAATAGTAAACGTATTGACGTCACGATGAATTGGCCAATGAGATAACTGGAAAATACCTTAAGATGCAATTGGTCTCCGTTATCAGTGAGTCCAACTTGAACGTACACTCCAGCGGAGAAAATAGAAGGCAAAGATACAGTAAATCCGGGCACTTCAATGATGTCGTCACTTGTGTACGTGTGAGACCACGTGACACCTAGATCCGGGACATCCATGGAGGTCGTTACCGTGACAGGGTCATCACATTTGTTGACCTGTTGAGAAATAATGACAATTCATAGTTATGATAAGCTTAACGTTATTTCGTGAAAAGAGCTAGTTGTACTCGTAATTGTCATTAGTGTTGGCTTACCAACATTAATACGGTTACAAAAGCAGAATATTAAGCATTTCCCTGAATCTCTGGGATGAATCAAGACGACGTCTTCAAATTTACTTAGATTAATATGAAAGGATCCTTGAGAAATACCCGCGACCGTTAGCATAATAATCATTACCTTTGGTAGCCTGCAAAGCAGGCATATTTTGCCGTGCGAACGATTTGGACGTTGAAGTGACAGAGAGTTAAGGCGAGTCAAAAAAAATTCCAAGGAAGTCGGTTGATGGGTCCCTCGTCCTTGCCCGCCCCTCCTCCCATGGTTTTCCAGTTGCCCTCCAGGTCAGTCGCGCTATCGTTAAAAAAAACGTATGCTCTGCAGGTTATACCTTTAGCTTGAATGTGATTGGCTCGTCAACGAAATTCATATTGCACGTGATCGTGCTGCAGTCTTCACTGATAGAACAGCCTTCACTCAGCTGGGTCTGGGACATACCGGAACATGAACCTCCAGAGTACTCCGCAATATAGTTATTATTGCCGTCAGACCAACTATCATCTTCGTAACTGCCAGCTGAAAGCAAAGGACTTCATATCAGGAGCCTAGCGTAAGATTGTGAAGGTGTACGCACGCGGAGAGAACAGTTGTATGCCGAAGGCGGCCCAACCTAGGGTGGGTCTTGGGTGATGCTCCCCCAGAAAATCATCTTAAATTTCGGGTCTCAGAAATCCAATTTCCAGCTTTTCCGCAGGATATTTTCAATAAATTAATATGCAGAAAAAATGCGGAACGGTTGTTTTTCTCATCGACGTCTGTTCGAGCCGAATTATGGAATAATAAAACTAAGGAAATACTACGTACGTATATGGACGCTACGCTCCTGCATGTTACATTTTTTTTTTCGAAAGGTTTAGAATCACGTTTCCGGGCAAATAATAAACATCCGCTTCAAGTTTGCAATTTTTCAAACTACGAAATGACCAGATAAAAGGCTGTGTAAATATACAATTATTGTGGATGAACCCGACATAAAACTGCTTATTTTTGTGTAGATATCGTAAACAGTACTACGACAAGAGTAAAGGGAAAACCTGGTCACGTTGTTCAAATTGACGTTTGCGGTAAACGTGTTTCTAAATTGTTCTTTGTTTATTATGCTGTGTAAGTTACAGTCTCAGTCAAAATTGATGGGACACTTTGCTGTCCAGTGGCGGATAGAGGGTAGGGGCCCGGGGGAGCCAGGCTCTCCCCTTATTTTTAAACCAAACTGGGGCCCGAAGGGCCGAAAAAAATTTTTTGACACCATCCCCCCCCGCCCCCTTATGTCAGGGTCTGGATGACCGCCCCCCCCGCTCCCCAACTTATCTGAGGATCTGGTTCCGCCATTGCCGTCTTCTTGCCCTCCCAATGTTGGTATACAAGATTTGGCGAGTTAACTGCGATAAACAAAATTGGAAGGACGAGAAGATGGGCCAGAAGTTGAAAAAACAGCGTTGGGTGGAAGTTTTCCAACTATTTTTGCCGGAGACTGTGGCTCTAGTTACGATTCAAAACTCTGACAACGAAAGGTGAAATTACTGCGTCGTTGGGTGCTCGATCCTACTCAATGAAAATGAATGACACAACTCTACTGAGACAGCTAACCATGATATCAACTGACCCATGTCGACACAACTTAAAAACACTATTTCCTTTTCTGGTCGCAAAACTTCATATAAATATTATTATGGACGACAAGAAAATAACGATAATATTATTTTTATTCAAGAATGAACA
>BOPM01000956.1:58640-75067 GCA_022179025.1 Porites australiensis | reverse complement strand
AGCCTTTAGAACACACCTTTAAATGCAGTGTATCTCCGTTCTTGGTGAGGTCTACTTGAACGTACACACCACCAGCAGGGACACTAAATCCGGGCACTGGAATTTTGTCATCACCACTGTAGGTATGAGACCACGTGATATCCAGATCCGGGACATCCATGGAAGCCGTTACAGTAACAGGGTCATCACATTTGTTGATCTAGCGAGTAAGAGAATATATATTTTTATCAATCAAGCCTATTTATACACGATAGCTATTCACCTTTTCGCTGCTTCACGAGAAATGGTCACACTTCAAAATTTCATCCACAGTAATTCAAAAGTTAGAACCACCTTGTACAGTATATATATAATAAACCGTACCACAGGAAAGAACTACCCAGTAGCTTTTGAATGGTTACACCACAGGATTCCATCCACAGACTCAAAAGTTAGATACACCTTGTACAGCATACTAAAGGAAAGAACTGCTCAGTAGCTTTCATTTGAATGGTCACACTTAAGGATTTCATGCACAGATACAAGAGTTAGACCCACCTTGTACAGCATAATAAACATTACCACAGGAAAGTACTGCTCATTAGCTTTCATTTGACTAAAGTTATAACTTATAACAACATTGTCTCATTATAATTGAATTCATTGCTTGTCATAAGCGTTTCAGTTCGCAATCTGCATTGGGAGAGTTTCGACAGTAATGGTTCTGGGTTCCTGATTGGACAGTTAAAGGCAATTGGAACTTAGGTTAGTTTCTGAGCTAGCCTAAAATTTGCGAACAGTTCGACATTTTTTGTCGATTGAAGAAGTTTTTCCTCCCCACCTATTACCCAGAAAAAAGGACTTAAGAAATTCTCTGCCAGCCTCCTCACAGTCACCCTACTATTGCTGGTTTGCACGTGACGTCAAGGCGGCCATGTTGGATGAAAAGAACAAAAAAGCACTTCTTTCCTCTGGGAACTTCATTCTTTTTTCATGTGAATTCTTCATGAACAAATTCTACTGTATTGTCATCCAACATGGCCGCCTTGTCACGTGGTTTCTACCAAGACAAGCTAAACCAATACGTAGTTTTAGCCAAGGCTAACAGCGAAGTTCTCGTTTCGACTCGTTTATACACTCAAACAAAAAATAAACTTGAAGCCGCTGCGAAAAAATCTTTTAAATCTGTGTTTATTAATAGTAGTTCGATCACAAACAAGCAAGGAAACTGAGCCATTCTAGCATAGAAATGTCAAGCGTGTAAAATGTTATCGCGTTTAGAAACAAAAGAAAGCACTCTGCATGTAGAACTGTATTTATCAAAAATCAAAAGGCCTAATTAGCAAAAAAAAAAAACAACTTTGCACGTGCATCACGTTTTTTGTTTATTTCTTTGTCGTTGTTGTTGCACGACTACAATTTGAAACTTGACAAACTTCCTAATTAATAAACGTTTCATGGATGAAATGTCGTTTGTGCTCAGAACCCTTATTTTCATAGCTATTAAGACGCGCAACAGGCAAGTTTAATTTCCTCTTTGCATCCATTAGGTCATACTGACTAGTGCCTTTGTCAGTTTGGCACAGTTATAAACTAATGACTTTACAACATGGTGTATTCTTTTTGTTTGTAGTTGTGACATACGCGGAGTTCCACACGATGACCTCTAGTTCCAGAGTACACAAAATGGCCGCCGTCGGGCAAGAATTTTGCAAGTTTTACCAGTGGAAAAGGTGGAGCAAAAACCGACAGTCATTTTCAGGTATTTTGATTCTCTTTACTGTAAAGTTTTAGTCAGTGGTCGGGTTTTACGGTACACGCGAAAAAAAACTGTCATCGTCGTAAACTTCAATATTATTTATCCCTCGATTCTTCAACACTTGTTCATCGGAGCGCATGAAGGATAATTTGTAAAAGTGTACCATAGTATTTTCATCTGCTGTCTAATTCCGCCTCTGGCCGCCATTTTAGATTGTTTGTGTTTCTAGTCAGTGAGAGGACTGAACCACATTTTCAGTCAGCTGGAATGCAATGAAAATGAGGAGAGAGTCGTTTTGCGGCTACAGGCTTGTTTCGGCCTGCACCGTGCTAAATTACACGTTTACTTGTTACTTTGTTTTATTCTTAAACACACTTTCAAGACGATAAAACATGCGTCTAAGACGCGTACTAAACAATGGGCCTCTGAAAATTTCACTGCATTTAAAAAAATTGCCACACACTTTCCATTCGCGGTTTAAATATCCCACCGCACGCGTGTGAGGGAGGAAATACACGCGCGTCTTCTCCTTCTTCGCAGGCGCCACGTGCGTTCTTAAGTGCGCGCCATAATTCTTAAGCACCAATCACAAAGGGAGGGATGAGGTTGGATAAAAACTGGTATCCTTCGGGTAACCAATGCTTCCATCTGAGATGGCAACGTAGCAAACAAGTTAACGGAACTTTGTAGAGGTCACCTGGTATATTAAAATTTCCTCAGGCGTGGGAAATTGCAGTGTCTACTTGTAGCTTATTTTACTACTATTGACCCTGCATAGCGGGGAGGCGCGTGATGAAAATATATGATCCCACATTGATATAACTTGCGCTGCAGTAAGCAGCAAATACGATAATGCTGTTTTTATACAAGCGGAAACAATAAGAGGATAACAGTACAGATCACACAGCAGAATTACAGTTTTTTTCGTGTCAATAAGTTTAATTGAATATTATTTACAGCAATAAATATACCAAAAATCGATTACACTTCACAAAGGTTAGAATTTGTACAAATCTTACACCGTAACAAGTATGTGCAGAGTAAAACTGCCGCCCACGGACTTATTTCAGATTGATTCGAAGGACTGTCTACATATAGTACGTGTTCGATGCCAATTACTTAATCTTTTTCTTGTCAAAAATAATGAAATATTGTTTACAGTAGTGACCAGATTGTACAATTGTAATACGCTGTTAACAAAAATTTGAAATTATTGAAACGTTTATGTACGCCGTAGTTTAGTCGCTTATAGACTTGCGTCAGATTCAAGGCTTGTTCAACGACGGGATTGTCGACATTTTGTACGAGTTTAAAGACAACTGGACTTCTACTCTTCATCCCAGGCAATGGCGATTCCAGAGAGGAGATGCGTCCCGCTAGGAATTGTACTTTCCGACCGCAATCTACGAAGTAGCAGTTCCGGCCGGCACTCCATAAGGGAAAATACCCCTGGGATTACTGGAGGGTGGCGTGACTGAGAACGTAACAGAACCACTGTTACAATTCCCCAGCCAAACAGTGACGATCCCCGCAAACCATGAATTATGAGGGAGGTTTTCATCGAAGGGTGCCAGACCGTGGCTGGATCAATGTACTCTATAGGAATTATAGGAGCTCCCGCTAAAACCGGACCATCTGCAGAGAAATAAAGCTACAAATTAGGATCACCCCACGTGACATTATAGTGCAGCGCGAAACACTAATTACATACTCATGACCTTTAAATATACTGCTCCCTCAATACGATGCGGTTTAGTTTTGCAATTATTTGAAGCACTCATGCAGTATGTTATGAAAAGTCCATTCATTGACCGCTGGAGTTAACACGGGAAAATGCCGCCTTGGGAAATCTTACACAACATACCAAGGTGCATCGCAAGGAACCTTTCATCTAAGACCTCGATCCTGACTTTTTTTAAAATAATATACAGTTTGTAGTTTGTTTATTTATAGCAGTAGGTTAGGTTTACTACGGTTGTAACGCGGAAACTGTTAACTGGGGCTCGCTAGTGTCTCATTGTTACTCAATCAACCAGGGTGTTAAACGCCAAATTAACTCCATAAATTTCACATAGTGGTGACAGAAGCAGGAAAAAAAAAAGGGAAACTCGAGTGAGTGCATGTGGTTATAGCAGCTGATTACCCGCGAGTAATTTTTTTTTCTACTCTTTCACTAAACAACTGTTGCTGATGGTAATATAGATACAATTGCACTGATACATGCTATTAAAACGACTGAATTTAAATACCGTCTTTACTCAAATAAGCGCCGCCGCCGCCCCGAGACAATCAAAATCAAAAGATGTTAATTCTGTAATAAATTAACACGGAAAATAACAGTACCATAGTTAAAATAATGCTTTGTCGAGTCTACCTTTCAAATAAACGCCGCCATCGAATAAGCGCCGCATTTGAGGCGTGGAAATTTTTATGAATACCGCGGCGCTTATTCAAGTAAATACGGTGAATGATTATGACATTCAGCGAACCTTCTGCTTCAGTCATCCACTGTCCTTTATCCTATTCTCTTTTGCTTTTCTTTCGCCGAGGTTCTTCGTCACCTTGATATGAAAAATAAACAAACGAAACATTTAATTTCAGGATTCAGTTCATCACTTCCTAAGACCTGTTACAAACAGATGTTATAAAACCAGGCACAGATGCTCAATCAATCAAATTGAATTTCAAATTACAACAAAATACCGTATGTTTGCTTTGATATCGAGTTTCACGGAACAAAGTAAGGTTGCGTGCTGTTTTTTTTTTGTTGTGAAGTATTTTCTAGGTTGTTCAGTATGAACTATTGATTTACATGACGCTGACTTTTAGCCTACCTTCAGGCACCCGATGCGCTTTATGCTGCTTTCTTTTCTTTCTCTTCCGTGGAGATTCTTCGTCAACTAAATGTACAAAAGAACAACCAAAAAGTTTTCATTTAATGTACATAACTTCTTGAGACTTGCTCATAAGAGGCTACTATGATAAAGAAACAGACTTCCACTCAATCAGAGGCTCTTAGGCCTGTGCTGCAGTCACGCATATTTGCCTTTGTCAGAGGTCTTTAAACAAATCTGTTTTAGCTGCTTGATCATGTTGATATCGGATTTTATGGAACAAAATAAGCTGTTATCGTACAACTTGGAAAGTAACGGGAGAGGTTGAGCAGATCAAAGAGGTCTTTCCTTTCGGATAGTGGTTACTTTCGGATATTTAAAAAGTGTTTGTAGTCTAGCAATCGTTTACAAAAAGAGATGATTTCAAGGTTATGTAGGAAAGGCAAAACGCGTTTGGCATCTTCACGTTTTTTTAATCCAGCTGAGGGCAATTTATTCCTAGACTGGCACTAGAAACGAGTTTTTAGGGGGCTGTATTAGGGAATTATAAAAGATTTGCAGTTTAAAGTAAAAATGTCATTTAATTTATTCCGTATTCGCTGCTTATATAGTTTCTACAGCAGTAAGTAAAGGGTTATTGGGATTAATAACGGGTTCGGATAAGCCAACATGTTTGCCACCTAGTTATAAAAGAGGAGGCCATGATTTCCTAGATGCCGTCATCGTTCTACCCAGTGGCTTTGCCGTTTCTCCGGGTCATTTACCCGCCGTCCAGGTGCACGGAAACGGTGTATCTTACTAAGGTCCCCTATATAAGACACATTGCATTCTTCTGTTCTTGAGAGGGTATGTGTGAAAGGGGCGCAATTTTCGGGAGAATCGCTAGTGTCGTGGGACTGTTGCATTCGATGTTTCATGTGAAAGACAGAAAATAATCGTTACTTTCGAGGGGCCATTAGGTTTGGAATTATCGACATACATCATTGGTTTACATGAACTTATGACTTTCACCATACCTTGTTCTGTCACCCGACCCTCTTTACGCTTTTTTCTTGCCTTTCCCTTCCTCGTAGATTCTTCGCCGCCTACATGCATACAAAACAGGACAACCGAAAAAATTTAATTTTGTGTTCATGGCTTTCTAATGCTGTCCAGTGACGTCACTACCCGAAAAACGGGTAATGATTTTGATTGATTGTCCAAACATTCTAAACTACTCTTTTACTATGATAAAGAGAAAGTATTTAAATTTACGTTCACCACTTCAAGACCTGTTAATAAACAGCTATAGCTATAGTGTACTAAATAAAGTCACAGACTTCCACTCAATCAGAAGTTAACTTGTGATGCGGCTACACTTAATTGGCCGCTCTTCGTTCCTTCAACAACTGTTTTTCAGCTGATTAACAGCGAGTTTCTGGCAAGGCACAAAATTGTAGAAACGTTTGTTACAAACCATTGATCTAAACTAATTAACGCCATGACTCTCAGAGTACCTTTCTCTCTCCGGTGTTCTTTGTGCTTCTTTCGCTTTCTTCTCTTTCGTGAAGTTCCTTCAACGTCTAGTTATTAAAAAAAAAAAACAACAATTGATTTAATTTTGTATTTATCAGTTTATACATAATGGTAAAACAGCTTTTATTATTTGATAAACAGAAACTACACAGACGCATATCTCTACTCAAGCGCAAGGATGTATGCCTTAGGATTTTACGCTTGTATATTGTTAGGAACTGTATGAACTGAAACTTTATTAGCGTACCTTCAGTCATCCGATGTACTTTACGCTTTTTTCTTTTCTTTCTTTTTCGCGGAGACTCTTCGTCACCTAGATATGTAAAGAAAAACAGCCAAGAACTCAGTTTTATTATAAAATTAAGACACAGGTTTTCACTCATTCGGAAGTTGATAAAACGTTTCTGTAACTACGCCTGCTGTCCAATCTCACAGCATTTTAAGCAAACTGACCTTCGATTTTCTCGGAACAAAGAAATTCGCATTCTGTTATGATGTATGGACTTAAATAAAACGTTGTATCACATATCTCACCCGCTTCGGTGCCTTGTTCTGCTTTCCGTTTTTTTCTTTTCTTTTTCTTTCGCTGAGGTTGGACAATTTCTAGTAGTAAAAAAAAACAGCGAGGAAGTTCATTACTTTCAAACAAGAGAGAACTGTTTTCAAGTACAGTTGAACCTCTCTCCAACGGCCACAGAAGAAGAAATAGAGGATATTACATGGCCGCGCAGGGATACGAATTTTATCTTCGAGTGCTAAAAGTATCTCTCACGAGTGAGCAAGTGAGCGAAGCGAAAGCGTGAGAGATACTTTCAGCACGAGAAGTTAAAATTCGTATGCCCAAGGGGCCATGTAATATTCTGTTTATTTTATAGATACTGATGAAATTCCTACATAAAACACAAGTTTTTTTTTATCATTTTCGAAACAGCAAAATAGTGTAATTAAAGTGGTCACCTATCGCAAAATGTTCTGAAACTCGGATATAAAGTTATAAAGGAGAAATAAAGACAATAATACTTTATAAATATTTTCTGTTCCAAAAAGTCAAAATTAATGTTAGTAACCATGGCGACACCAATATCCTCAAACGTGAAAGATAAAAATAGTATCTTCACTGCGCGCGATGAAGATATGATTTTTTAGTATAACGAAAAATCCTGGTATCTCATCAGTATCTATATAATAAAGTGGCCATAGTAGACAGGTGGCCGTTGTAAAGAGGTTGACACAAGAGTCAATATATGGACTGTCCGCAGGGAGAAAAATGGCCGTTGAAGTGAGGTGGCCATTGTACAGAGGTGGCCGTTGTAAAGAGGTTGAAACAAGATTCAGTGTATGGACCGTATCCGCCAAGAAAAAAAAAAACATTGTAGAGGGGTAACCGTTGGTGGCCGTTGTGTAGAGGTGGTCGTTAGCGGAGGTTCGACTGTATTCCGAAATAGTAGCGCGTGTTTAATCCAAATTAATACAACACTACATAATTTAAACCTCAGATCAACAAATAGGGAAAAACCAAATGAGTTTTCGTCTTTGCAGTCAAAGGGTGGCACAACAAAATGGACTTTAAAGGACTAAATAAGGTCTCTCCTTTCTGTTGTCAACAACAGTCCAATTCCACTAACGGCCACCTCTCTACAACGGCCATTTTTGTTTCGGCGGACAGTCCATACATTCATTCTTGTTCCAGCCTCACTACAACGGCCATTTTTGTTTCGGCGGACAGTCCATACGTTCACTCTTGCTTCAGACTCTCTACAACGGCCACCTCTCCACATTGGCCATTTTTTTCTGTCCCCAAGGTGGCCATTATAGAGCGGTTCAACTGTATAATATGGATTTAAACAGTGACCTTTAGTATACCTTCAGTCATCATCTCCTGCACTTTCCGCTTTTTTCCTGCTTTCTGTTTTCTTCCAGGGGATTCTTCTGTAAGCATAAAATCAATTTTGTATGACTCAGTTTCTAAGAATTCGTTGAGAAACAGACAAACAGTGAAGCGCTGTTAATATAGATGCCAAAGTGACGTGGCACAGTGTCCGTATTAAGCGTGGAATGGAAAAACTTGGTTGTACTGTAAGATCGTATGTAGATTTGCCTTTTTTTCTTAATTATTGTTTACAACCAACCTTGTAAGTACATTTTTGGCAATTTTTAACATATTTACGATAACATTTAGCAAATTTATATCATAGCCACATTTAGTGCAAGTAAAGGAACTTGAACTTTATTAATATTTTTATGGATTGTAGGCACAGGCTGCCCAAACTCACGTTCAGAGAAAAGTGTGTAAAGTAATTTACATACCATAGGTGACGCGTGAACGCGCCCGTGTCGCGTTTCAGGCGACCGTTGAAAATAAGAGACTTCATATGACAAATATAATATAGAGGAATCGTTGGTGTTTATATAATAAATAGAACATTGCATGGCCGCTTGGAGGTACGAAATTTCGCTTCTCTGTTGCGAGTGAAATATTTTTCAACACGAGAAGAGAAATTTTGTATCTCCAAGCGGCCATTTAATATCCTCTATATTGTATTTTTCAACACGAGAAGAGAAATTTCGTATCTCCAAGCGGCCATGTAATAAACTGAGATCTGCGAACGCTAAATAACGTTAAATCTAAGTTTTCCTTCAATGTAATGAATAAAAAAAACTTACTTGCGATGTATTCCACTGTGTTTTGGTGTCTGCTTCTCATTTTACTTTTTTTTGGCTTTATTGCGGGGCCACCGTTCCTTTCTTCATAGAACGAAGGGTGAAAATTAGCACTTACACGACGGGTGCAAGGGCGGAAATGACTCGTTAAAGGGACTGGTTCACGATAATGCGCATGCGCGCCGTTTGTCTCTTCAGATTAAATTTGTTGGGTCAACACTAAATTCGAAATCGCCATCACCGGTACAATCATTGAAAATCCTTCGTTTTATTCGGACATCCGTCGCTTTGGCTGGTCTAGTTATACTTCTGTAGTGGTGATTAACGTGTGGTTCTGTCGTTTGACTGGTTGTGTTTTAAGAAGACGCAAAAAATAATGTTTTGATCATGGAGGTTCAGAAAAGCATCGTGGCCGTCCGGCAACAGGACGTTCTCAAGAGTCTCTTGAGGCGAACTGAGAGAACAGTAATAAGATGTTTGTTTACAAATTTTGTTTGCCGATCGGTGACTGTTTTGTTAGCGTGGGTACGACCTCGTAAAAATACACGTTGGTAAATGTTTGTTTCAAAGCAAGACAGGGCTGTAAATCTTATTCTTATCGGCTGCAACATATATCTGAGGAGTAGCAAAGAATAAACTTGAATTATGGGGATAAATAAATTCAAACCAAATGCCCGGAAATACTCTCGCGTCGCGAACAATTAATTTGAATTTTGTAAATCTACTTGCGTGCATCTAACTCGCTTCCGATTGGTTGAAAAACAATCAGCTACTGTCAGAACTCACACATGCGCATTATCGTGAACCAGTCCCTTTAACTAGGCTCTTGCACTGTGAAGAAGTTAGCCTCCCACGGAGGCGATTTTAGGGGAGCTCGTATTTGTGGGGAGGGACGAAATACGAGCTCCCCTAAAATCGCCTGCGTGGGAGGCTATGAAGAAGTGAGCTCTGGCAGCGAGGTTTCCAATTTCAAATGCAAATTAGTTGGTAAGCGCAACAGTGGTCACACGTACTGGACGAAAGCCAGACTTGCCTCGAGGTCCGGCACAAATGGCTCGATTTGATGAGAAAATTATGAAGCTTTTTTCGAGACAATCTCCCAGAGAGGAAAAGGAGGTTTCCCTCTTGGGCTGGAGCTGAAAAATTTGCAGCGGATTTGAATTTCGGCGAAAAAACGCCATTCTTGTTGCGACTGGTCCAGGACCCTGCCACACGCTGCCAGATCGAAGTGACCAGCCTTCACTTCCTTTTATGAAGAGAGTAACAGACACCAAAACACAGTGGAATACATCGCAGGTAAGTCTTTTGTATTCATTTCATTGAAGGAAAACTTAGATTCAGCGTTATTTATAGCGTTCGCAGATCTCAGTATTATATTTCTTATATGATTTCTCTCATTCAACGGTCGCCTGAAACGCGACGCGGGCGCGTTCACGCGTCACCTATGGTATGTAAATTACTTTACACCCTTTCCTCGAAACATGAGTTTGGGCCGCCTGTGTTGTAGGTAGTTTTAAACATACATTTGGTTCTTTTCTTGCAATGGTTATAAATGAGATCTACATTTAAAAGGTGTTTCGATACAGTTTTTCGGAGACCATAAAGTTTTATGTCTAACTAATGTACACGCGAGAACTACTATTATGCCTCCTTTGTAGACGGTTTTCATTTCATTTCATGAAATTAACTAAAAGTTTATTACTAGCATTGCGGCACTGGAAATGTAGAAGAAGTTAATTCTTCTGTTTGAAACAGCAAAAAGTTAAAGTTAATGGTTGAAAAATTGATTTAGAAAATAACCAAGTTCTCACCTTGTACATCTCTAGAATGCAATCCGTCTCTCAACACGGTCGCTTCATTTTTTTTTTCCTAAGACGTAAGAAGGAAAAAAAGGGAGAGAGAAGATTATGAGAAGTGCGCATGCAGATTAGTGCCATCATGCGGTTTTGATTCATTAATTCTCACACAAGTACACAGCCAATTACGCCAAGTCAGGTGAGGCAACAAAAGGAAACGAATAATGTCTTCCAAGTAAAGCGTCGTGTACAATTGGAAATAATTCAATGTGACAAGAACTTTAAGACTGTAAACTAAAGATAAAGATATTAGAACACGCAAAGTGGTTGTTTCCAGATCGTTTCTAAGATTATCTTTCGATAAATGGAAGTCATGAAGGAATTCCATGAAAGGAAACCACCCGACTTAGTTGATGAACATCCTGAAGGACAATGTCTTCCACCCTCACCTTTTCTAGGTTTGTTTCTGACCTGCAGCCTTCTTGCTCTCCCTTCAGCTTCTATATAAAGTATAAGTTAAAGCATGATCAATTTACGTCAATTTTGTTAGAAGTATTCATAACGTCAGTGACAATATGATTATAATATGATTATTATAGTGTACCGAGAATATATGTTTATTACAGTGTACCGAGATCTATTTACCCTCTTTCTTATAGTGTCTAGTCTTTCCTTACCCGTGTGTCTTTGATTGCTTGAGTTACTTGTGTGTCTTGGGTTGCTTGAGTGTCTTGGCTTACTTTTGCGACTCTTGTGTCTTGGCCTACTCAAGTGTCTTGGCGTGCTTGAGTCACTTGGCTTACCACCAAGATGCGGATCATGTGGGCTTCCACTTTGCGGCTGCGGTTGGTGCAGTCGGGATCTCGTGCTGTTTACGGAAATTTCTGGCAGCTGCAGGACTGAAAACTTTTGATCACCACGATGCGGATTACGTGGGCTTCCACGTTGCGGCTGCGGTTGGTGCAGTCGGGATCTCGTGCTGTTTCCGGGAATTTCTGGCAGCTGCAGGACTGAAGACTTTTGATCACCACGATGCGGATCACGTGGGCTTGCACTTTGCGGTTGCGGTTGGTGCGGTCGGGGTCTCCTGTTGTTTCCGGAAATTTTTGGCAGCTGCAGAACTGAAGACTTTTGATTACCAAACTGCGGATCACGTGGGCTTGCACTTTGTGGCTGCGGTGCCTGCTGTGGGGCTCTCGTGCAGTTTCCATACGGGTACAAATGTCCGTCTGGCGATTGTAATAATAATAATAATAATAATAATAATAATAAACTTTATTTATATAGCGTCTATATCATTAACTGTTCTAGGCGCTTTACAAAAAATGTATTAAAACTCTAAAAAATCTAACAACTACATATATAAGTATAAAAAATGAATAAAAATCTATTTATATATTAAGAAAAAGCTTCGTGAAATAAATATGTCTTTAAGTGTTTTTTGAAAGAATCCAAAGAATCGGTATTCCTTAAAGATGCGGGTATGCTGTTCCATAATTTAGGTCCTGCAATAGAAAATCTTCGATCACCATAAGACTTTAGCTTAGATCTCGGGACTTGAAGTAACTTATTCGAGCAAGAACGCAAAGAGTAGGAGCTGCTGCAAAAATTGTGTCACTGAAGACGTAACAGGACCGCTAAATTGAAGATGGAGATAACTTTCAGAATGAAATCCATACTGCGGGGATCTCAGCGTTTCATGAGGGAGGAGACTTTCCCGGCCAAATTAACTGTCGAGTGGGTATGGGCTGATACGCCAGGAGCAATGAGATATGGATCATCTGACATCGTACTTTGTGGTTGCAATCCATGAAGACGCGCTCCTTGCATTCCATGTGGGGGAAGAAATCCCGGGATTCCCTGCGGGTAAGTGACTGCGGAACCTTCGAGATTTAAGTCACACTGCATTGTATTTTGGGGCTGAACTCTCTGTTGTGGTGGATCCTGCATTCCACGCTGGGGAAGATACCCAGTTTGCGTGCGAATGGTCGCTCCAAGAGAAAAACATTAAGATCCCACAAGTTAACATAAAGGTACAGTGTAAACAACTCTTCAAGTAAATTTCTCCTTTTCTAGCATTATACGCCTTCTTAGGTTATTGTCGGTACAATGTTAGAAATTAAAGCAACGCCCACTTGAGTAAAGTGAACACAAGAAAATAATGTTCAGTTTGGAGATATTAGAAGACAGACTGTAGAAGAAACGTGCCTTAAGCCCCAGTAGTTCAAAAGGTGAATAGTGCTATTTACTGGGTATCTCACTATTTAATGCATAAAGGTGTTGGTATACTTATCCTCTGCTGGTTAGTGATTTTTCTGGTTGATGGCGCTGTCCAAACCTTTTAAAAAACCGCGGCCTGTTTTTGATTACTACAGTAAGGCCGACTGGACCGTTTAATACAAGTTGCAGCATTTCGTAAAGTCCTGTACAAGGTTTTATTGGTACTCAAGTCAGTCATGGCGTTACTGGCCTATTAAATTGCAGAATTTTGTTTTAGTTGTAACATGGATGGAAACCTTACCAGCAGAATGGAGAGGTACTGAAACTGGTCCTGCGGTTCCAGGATCGAGTGACGGCACGTCCTGAGCACTGGGGTGAGTGTCCCTCTGAAAAAGGAACCGAAGACAATATTCAAAATCAGTACGGAACCAAAGTAATCATGTGATTTCTTGCTAACAGTTATTTGACAGTTTTAAGATTACTCAGCTAAGTTTATGATCTGGGAAATAATCAGCTGACCCTAATCTCTCTAAGATGGATACCAACTCCAATAGTCCGTCTCAGAGTGGTGTCCGCGTCTTACTAGTATAAAGAGTTTAGTTACAGTAGAATGATTGGAAAACTGTAGAGAAGAGACCAGCACTCGGTGTCCCGGTTGAGCAAAAAGAAATCCTTCTACAAAGACAGAACCTCAGTCGCTGAACCAATCTTCTGTTGACAGGTCAGTTCCAAGCCTCGAGCTCCATGTTTGCTTAAAATGCGTAACAAGGCTCTACTCAGTACAGTGAGAACGTTGACACTTTTATGTCAATAAATATCACAAAGGTCCCGTCAGTGACTTTTTCAAAGTGTACTTAAAAACGCTTCAAAAAACTTCCCGAAAGGTGGTAAACGTAAGTAAATTTCAGGTCGTTTCCTAAACCAGAGATACTTCGGAGACGGATTATTCGAGCAGTAAATACCAAACTCAGAAAATGTTATAGTCGATTTTTTAGCAAATGTTGATGACCAACCTGTTGCTTTTGCGGCTGTGATTCATTTGATGAGGCAGAAAAGAGACTGGGGAACCGCCTTTTCCAATAGTCTTTTGATGGCCGTATATGATCTGGCATGACGTTCCCGTAATCATCCCACGACGAATCGCAAGATAACAATTAACACAATTCCCCTTTAAAAGCATCGTTTAAAAAATCGACAGTGTACTCATCTTAAAACCTTTGTTTAAGTGGTGTGCAATTTACGGGTAAAAATAACCCTACTATGTGAAGGCGGCGTGAATGCTCATTGGACAATTAGAATTTTACCCTTACATGTAGCGGACCTCTTAGGAAAAAAAAAGGTCATGGTTTGTGATTTGTGATTAGTGGATTTTCAGGTTCGTTGCTTTTAAAATTCAGAGTTCGGTCGCGTGTTTTTGAAAAGCGGAGTAAGTTTTACCTTAGCTCTAAGTCTTTTTAATTTTCGTTATACTGAAACATGGCAAGTTTAGATTGTTCGTATAGAGCTTCCAAATCCAAAGGAAACACAGATATGGGAGAGTGAAAACGAATCGGTACGTTCCCGCCAACATTTACTTCGTTATTGCCGCCTTTATTTGACAAACACAGTGGATGCTACGGTAACGATTTGATTGACATCGCAGAAAAACCCCAAATCCTGAAACGTTTTTGACAACGCAGGTCGCGTGTTATCCGAAACAGCTGTAAAACAGTGCCTTTGAAAGGACTGATCGTTATCCGGCCTCATTACCTCTTTAAGGGAAAAGCGTTCCAGCTGGTGCAAATCTTGAATCTCAGTCTGAGGCCACATCTATGGAGTAAACAAAGAAAAACATACGGTTCATGTCGCAGAAAAGTCAGTTCAAAACTTTTATACAGTGGTTAATACAGCAAAATACCATTTTTTAGAGATTTGGCCAAACCAAAAAGGTACGCCCCCTGCTAAAGTGAAACATCTCAGTCAAACCGACCCCTCTTGACCAACCCCGTTTCATCTTTGTTAGTTCATAATTTCATCTTAATAGTTTCAACTTTGTCTGTTAATAATCTCACCCAACTTGCTTCCAAATATATCCAATCGTAAACAAAAATTCCTTGCTAAACCATGGCTGACGGCGGGTTTAAGAAAATCAATCAGTCGAAGTCTCCCGTCTTATTAAGTTATTTAATACTTTAGTTAACCTCTCTTCGTAATCGTTATGTACATGCCTTGTTTTTTTGTTTTTTGTTTTATGTTAGTTTAAACTCTATTTACTGTATTGTAGTGTCTTCATTGTTATTTAGTCCATCTATATATAATTCTTGTTTTGTAATATGTCTTCAGCTCCCCCCGCCTCGATTAGTTCATAAGCTATTTGCGGGTGGGAAAGTAATGTAATTAGTTATTTTCCAATTTTCAATAAAATTTGTTGTTTGTTGTTGTTGTTTGTTGTTGTTGTTAATCAGTGGCATTTTTGTTGTTTTAATCTTCATTACGGGTGTTAGTGTCCTCCAGGTGTCTTACATCGTTAGAGCGCAGCGACGGTGAATGACGCTCCAATCAACAGGTGTGAGGCGTCTGATCCACACAGGCATCCCAGTGATGATGAATACTGAAAAAAGTCCTCAAAACCTACAGGTCACTTTGACTCTGAAGATGGGTGCCGCACAGGTTGTCGAAACGTCAGTCACTGTCAGCAACAACAGTCCTATTCAGGACTACGTTCACCCGGACGATCAAACTCAACATACTTTTGAAATGACTCCTGGGTTCAAACCTTTCATAATAACATTCCTATCAACAACTTTGTTACTGAGTAAACGACTCATCCATAAATTCATTCTCAATAATCCTTAACACTGTTTCAAACTAATAAACAAGAACAGCTATGTGAATCCGGCCCATCGTTCTTGTCCGGCCTCATTACCTCATCAACGGGCTCGTCCTGTGTGGCTGTAGAAGAGCCAGGAGCACTGATGAGATACGGATCGGTAGCCAAGGATTCTCCAGGTGTAAAGATGGTGGATGGGGCACTGTGATGATGGGTGTGGATATCTGGTGAGGAGTAATTCCCTGAATGTTGAATGTGAGGTACCGGACCGTGGCTGGATCTATGCGCTGTAGAAAAAGATGCTTCTGCTAACATTGGATCAGCTGTTGAGGAAAAAAAAGAAGAAATTAGCATCCCACTGGTATCATGACCCCTCTGTAAAGGAAAGCACTGATTCGGAGTCATGCCGACTTAAAAAACATTTTTCCTTTCTTAATCTCATGCCCCCTCCTTTTACTACCTAATTTTAAATAATTAGACCAAACAATGCTCACTTTTGGTAACACCGACAAAAAGTCTACATGGGAACAGGAGATAGGGGATTTAAGTGTATTTTTAAGATCTCCTGACTGTTTTAACTATTAACATGCTGGCGTTTCTGTTCATGCATATAACAATGCCTTGTCCATTAAATTCTGGTGATGATAGTAAAGGTGGAGTCAAAAAATGATCGTGAAAAACCGAATTCTTTAAAGGTGGCTCCTCTTGTTTTTCGCTGCACACTTTCACGTACAGTTGATCATCATCAAACGAGGAAAACTTGCGAAAAACAAGACATACACTTTAAAGCGGAAGCTGTCACTTTCACTGCTCAAAGTTTGATATTTTTGTAATATCGTGCTGATTAACCACAA
>BOPM01000956.1:33145-43725 GCA_022179025.1 Porites australiensis | reverse complement strand
ATTATATCACAAGGAAAAGGAGGAGCTTCATATTCATCTTTAACAATTTTAGCTAAATAAAGGTGAGTGTTGTTTTCTTCTTTCTTTAAAAAAAATTTATTAATTTTACGCCATGTTAAGTTGCTTAAAAATTCTGATGCTTTCTTTTCTCCTAAAGAGCTAACAATAACTACGTTTAATTGTTGTAATAAAATTATTAAATTACTATAGTCCCGCTCTGCACTTTCATCATGGTATTCATTAAAAAAAACGTAGTTGGGTGTTTCGGTAGTTTGAACTAATTTTTCCTCTACGATAACATTTAGCTGCTCTTTATCAATCACAAGAACTCCTCCTAAAGAGGAAAGAAATGTAGGAAAGAGGTTTTTTCTTGTCTCAGCTGAGCAGCAGAAAAATATCCGATTACAAATATTAATAAAATGTGTTTGTTCTCTTGGCAGCTCTTCATGTGACGGTGTTTCGTTGTCGAATTTGAACTCTTTCAGTCCGCTCTTCATTCCAAGGTGAATTACAATCTCGCGCGCGGCTTCTTCTGACAACTGAGCAGCAAATTGTAAAACCTCAGTCATCTCTCGGATCTTTTCAAATGAGTCTAACTTTAAGAGGGAATTTGTACTCTCAGCCTTTCTAGATGCTAGCTCTTCTTTTAGGAAATTCCCAGCCAGGTATTCTTGGACGGATTTGTGAATAAAGTACACGCCTTTTTCACGATTCAAACTCGCCATATTTAAAACCTGAAAAAGGCCGACTTCAATCAGCCTCTCGATCAAACTGTAGCCAGCAGGTAACTGACTAACAGGGAAATAAAGCTGGCGTTGCAAAAGGGCTTCAAAGGCCAAGCGTCCTAATGCGTATAATTCATCTGAGTAATCTTTGGCAGAAACCGATTCTTCAGCAGACTGTTTTTCACACATGTGATCAAACATGGTTGTCATGAACTGGGCGAAGATGTCTGCACGTTCCTTTGGTAGTTCTTCGCGTTTTGTTTTCCTCCAGAGCAAGCACAACATTAAGAGAAGTAGGGGAATTTGTGCTAGTCCCCTTAGGTTGTGCTGCCGTAAGTACATAAAAAAATCTTCAATATCTTTATCAACTTTCAAAAATCTACAAGCGAACTCTTCTTGACGTTGACGATTGAAGCCGTCAATTTTAAATTCAGCATCACTAAAATTTCTTAACGTCTCAGCTTTCATTTCCCTTGAAGTAATTACAACACAGCAATATCTTAATTTGCTTTTTTTCCAGATTTTGAAGACAGGCGACTCGTTTTTTGAACTGTAAACATACTCATCGTAGCCGTCCAAGATAAGCAAGACTTTTTTTTGATGGCGACGAACGTAATCATACAGGTTGTCTACGGAAATTGCACCATCACCATCCAGCACTTCAGAAGCCCCCAGAATGGACGGAACATCTTGGAGATGACCAACGTCACGTAATTTCACCAGAAGGACAAGATCAAATGCTCCTAATGTTTTTGAATATCTCTGCTGGGACCAGTCAAAAGTTGTTTTCTTCGTGAAAACAGTCTTGCCGATACCTAGGTGACAATATGCACAAACTGTCGATACGTCTTCAACAGATTTGTCAGTTTACTTTTATCATGTGAAGTGGAATCTAAAATATTGAAATGTGAATATATAATTGTCATAAAACTTTAGGAGAATTTATTTATTTTATTTTATTTTTGACGGAATTATGTTTAAACTTTTTAAACCAATGCAGAGCTGGAAACAACATATCAGTGGGTAGCATTTGCCTCTATGGTTATGCCAAAAATAAGTTTCTCTACCACGAAGGAGGCATTTTGGATTTCTTAGCTTTGATTAAAGATGAAAGTTACATTCATCGATAATGTATCTCATTTACATATTCAAAATTATTCATGATAGAGACAATGGAACTGAATCCTTCATAAACAGACTGTTTTTAAAAATCATGTAATAGATTAGTGCCAGCACTTAGGAAAGTGTCCCTAATTAGCTAACTGTTAAGCTTAATACATTGACACTAAAATAAAGTTATTATTATTATTATTATTATTATTATTATGGCCAGGTTGTTCAAACCTGGGTTAAGATAACCCAGGGTTAGTGCAAAATTTGAATTCAGAAATGAAAGCTTGAAAGGCAAATTCAGTTTAATTCTTTTCGTCTACAATTTGATAATTCAATATTCTAAAAAGAAAATTAAAAAATTAAAAAAAATTATCCAAGAAAATGCTTTTGTTAAAAAGAAAAAGAAACAGAAACCTGGGTTAAAATTTAACCCCAGGTTTGCGCTACGGCTTTCAACCAACTGGGCCAAACTGCCAGTGACCATTAGTCTGTTGTGAAGGCTGTGGTACAATTTTATCCTTGGAAGATTTTTTTTTAGTTTATCCTTTTAGCATACATTTAATAAACTTGAATTTCAGATTAATTGAGTCACAATATTATTACCATTATTACGACATTAACTGGAGTCTACACTGTATGTTCTGATTGCTCTAAAGTCAATTAAATACATTGTTTATTATCAGACTGGTTAACAGAAAAACTTTGTTTAAACTTTTAATTTATTTACAATAGCAACAAACCAAACTTTTCTTTGGGTTTGACAGCATGGTAAAAAATTACCCCACTTGGAATGTACATAATGTCAGCAAAAAACTCAAGAAACCTGCACATCATGTATGCACCAGCTGATAAATCGCTGGATTAATTATACAAGTAGAACAATAGGTTCCTGTGTTCTTGTTTTTCGCTAACCTGCGTAGCATGGCGGTTTTGGTTGGGCACGCAAAGTAATAAAGGCGGGCGACGGCAGAGAATACTTTTTTCTCCTGTTAACTAAATTAAGACAATTCTTACTCTGAATTCACTCACTTACCTGGCTGTCCATAAACTAAAATTCGCTTTAGCGCAGAACGAGGGCCTTTCCTGCCAAAAATCTCAGTATAGTGGTTGAGTTTTTCTTGTGTTACTCCACTGGGTGTCCTGTGATCTTTGACCCAAGACAAGTCTGTGTAGATCTCATCAATATCAACAGCAGAGTTCTGGTCCCATGGAATGATTTTGACTTTGCTACGGGTTTTATAAAGTGATCGCAGTTGTTTCTGGCACTCCTCAAGGCATACAGCATCTGTTAACAAGGATGTTTTGTCAATTCTAAGAAGAAGTTTTTTTTCAATAATTTATAGTAGTGGATTGAGTTGATTAGCAACCCTTACCAGGAGGGGCAGACAGTCAATCTACAAAAATTAATAAGAGAAAACAGCAGGTGGATGAATGATTGCCAAAAATAAATATTAGGTACAACAAAGAAATGCTCAGAAAAAAAAATCCAAAACCTTAACAGGAATCAAACCCACAACCTTCCAGACACCGGTAGGATGCTCTAACCACTGAGCTATGGGTGACTCATATAGTGAGCAGGTCATAGGTTTTTATTGAGGTAGCGTAGGTGGGTGGGTGGATAGATTGAGACCAAATATTACCACAACATCATTTTCAATTTTGTGGATTTCCTTAGACAGGTTCCTAAATTATTGAAATAATTCAAACACAGCTGAAACAAAGACAAAAATGTCCCCTCCAAATATAAGCCCCCCAGGGGCTTGTACTTGGAAATTGCCCTCAAATACAAAGTAAAACAAAGCAAAAAGGGTAAATTTCCTTCCAACTATAAGGCTAACCCAGTCTATTTTGAAACACAAATTTCCTTCCGTAGATAAGCCCCTCCGAATCCGGTACCTCGTCCGTGGGGAAACATATGTGAAGATGAAGGAGTAAAAAGTCCAAAGTCAGAACAACTTGCCAGCAGTTCTACAAGTACAAATAAACAGGGTCAGGAGCCGACAATCGGCTCCTGACAGGGTAAATAATTTTGTGTAACTCTGTCCTTCTTATGAACAGGGTATCAATACCAGTGCACAGTTCATCTGATTTGCTTGATGAAATTTGTTTGCACTCCAATATACAAAAGCAATAACTCTAATGTGAATTTGCTTAATTGCAATTGCCAATAAATGGCTTAAAAACAAGATGGCATGCATTTTGTTCTTTGTCCTAAACAATATGTAATAAAAGTGAGGGTTTCTTTTGTCCTAAACTGGTTCAGGTTTCAAACCCTCAGCGGCTGTCACTTATACCCAAATATTGTTCGAGTACACCCCTCCCCCCTAATCCCCTGGGGGGCAGAAACTGACACCATATTGAAAACCGAGAAGCCCCTGGGAAGAGGAGAGACCCTTGGAACAAGAAAGATCATGTCACTGCATAGTCACAAACAGAAAGTGACAACAACAAGATTAGAGAGGCTTAATTATTTTGCACGCTGAGCAGAATCTTGCTGGTTCATAGAAGGCAAAGAAATACCAACTGGACATGACAAAAAGACAAGGAGTCATTTGCTTTTACTATTTAGGAAAGTCATTTCAACATTTTGTGTTTTAAACACGCCCTAATCTGGAAATGCTCCTGGATATAGTGTAATTTCATTGACAGGATAGTACCTGGTATCTGTTTGTCTGGCTTTGTGGTTGTCTCTGGCTGATTCTTTGCTGTCAAGTCTGTATAGAAGAAAAGATCGAATTATAAATTTGAAAAGCCCCTAAAAACAAACTTTTCTCTTGGCCTTTGTTATTTGTTATTTTAATATTAATTTACGATTTGAGTTTGAAACACAGAGAAAAATTCGAACCAAGGATAATATTGAAACAGTTTACACAAAAATATCTGAATAGAAAATTCATCGCTATTAATAATCAATCACTAGAACAGGGATGTGACATACCTTCATAGTGAGGCCATTCTTTGAAAACAACTGGATCATTTAACATGTTAGATACAAGAGAAGCTGCCATGACAGAAGCAAATGACTTCCAGGACTCATCAGGAGTGTTGCTATCATCAGAAAAATGTGATATCCCTTTAACAATCCCCCATTCAATGTTCATATCATGAGCTGCAGCAAACAGTCCTGTAAGTGGAAAGAAAAAACAGAGGATGATCCTATTATATTCAATCCACTGTGAACAAGAATCTAGCACAGCTAATTAGCTCAGAATTTTTCACTGCAGTGTAGTGACTGAAATTTATAATCTTTTAAGCTCAATAATAATATAACAAACTACACCCAACAATAACCTTAAATCACACTGTCACAGGGTTGTCAAAAGTAGCCGGCTGCCAGCAAAAATCACCACCTACTTGGTTAGTATCGGCTGGCTTATAACTCTGCTTCGCATTTCTTTAAAGATGGCGATTTGAAATAAAATATCCCTGGGCTGGCGGCTTACTTTGATAACTCAGCTGTCTACTTCAAAACGTTCTGACAACCCTGTTGTCACCATTGTGGTCCCATAGTCAAACATGATTGGCAATTTAATAGGTACCATACAGTACTAGTGCCATTGCATGATCACAAGCTGGTTCTGAGGGACAATTTAGAGTTTTAGACCTCAAATCGAATGCGACATCAAATTTTTATAGTATAGTTATACGCATATAATCTTACCTTCCCCTTCTCTTTCAACTGCAATCACATGCAATTGAGACATATGGCGTTGTTTGGTGATGAATTGACTACCACTGAATATGTCACTGTCACGGTGTACCTGTACTGTTTCTTCACCTACTGGATCTTTTAATGGTGGATTCCAGCCTTCTGTTACAAACAAGTTAAGGTTGCCAATATTTCTTCTTACTGGAGTTGTGAATTCTTCAGTTGAAAGTTTAGAGGATACCACTACATCTCCTAGCTTAGTGTCTTGTGATTTTACACCCATGCATTCACCAACGGAAAAAGCAGCCTTCGGTCTCAGTTTCATCACTGCATTTTTAATAACATTTTGAGAGCCACCTGGACCAGAAGAACCTTTATGACATCGCATCAAAGCAACTTTCAGTGCCTCTTCTCCAGTTTCTGTACCCATGGTCCCAAAGTACACGTATCCCAGGGTCTGGTCATAACTTTTAAAAGAATTTTCCAAGAAAGTATAACAAGCTAAAAACTCGCAGTCTTCAACTGTCAGCAAAAGAATGTCAACAGGAAGGTGAACATCACTCCATGGTTTTGACTTGTTTGGAAGATCTCTCATTTTAGGCACTTCAATACTTAGAGGAGGAGGGGGGGCATGATTTCTTGACATCTGATGATCAGGATCAGCACCTCCTTTTCTTTTAAGGTCTTGATGCTGTGCCATTGAGTCTCAGTTAAAGATTTCCCTAAAGAGTGTTAATTTAACTTAATAAGATCACCACATAATTTAAATAACTTCAACAACTTAATTAAAAATGAATTATCAATAAATTACTTTATGTCACTGCGAGCTTATATCTTTAAAGAGTCAAACCTCTTATTAAATTAGTGGACACCACTGTACAGTGACCAGGAGAAGTGTCCACCTACAGGTAAAAGATCAAGGTGTACGCCTCACAAAGGTCAAAATGCAGAATTTGTAAGTGCCTGACAGTCCATGCATAACTAGTTAGTGTCCACTTTTAGTAGAACTTCAAAGAGGTCAAGAAAGCTCAATATGCAAACAGTGTTTAAAAGTTCCTGGGTCCACAACTAGTCCTTGCTATGGAAAGGGGTCTGTTTCACAAAGGTCAATATGCATTGTTTGTAAGTGTCTGCAGGGACCAAGCAATTTATGAGAGATTAATATTCCCACTTAAAAGAAGGGTGACCAAAAACGCACTCTTAGGTATAGGCGAATCTTTGCTGACGTCATTGTTTACATTTTTTATCATTAGCATACGACTTAACTCATAGAAGCCATGGCTCACAGTTAATACCAACTAAATTCAAAAGTTGAAAGAGCACATTACCTTGAGCAATTTGTGCGATTTTCAGCTCTTTCCAAGCAATACTGAAGGAAATATCAGCCATCAAAAACTGCAAAATTGCTGGCTGGCGTTAATAAGCCATACATTCTTTGTAAAATTTTGAGTTTTTAAAGAGAATTCCTCCGCAACCATTCGGTATATCGAGCTCAGTTTTTCAGAGATTAAAACTGAAATTGTTATGCTCTTTCAATATTCAGCCAGTTTGTTTTATTAGCTCAAGGCAAAAATTAAACAGTAAACAATTTAAGATTCGCCTATTAGTGACTGGGACCATGACTAAGTCTATGCTGAGAGGAGGGGTAGCAAAGGTTTGACTGTACCATGAGGTTCAAACAAATAGTGATCAAGGCAATAGAAATGTTTGGAATGTTACAGTTTCTGGCCTGTACCATTACTGTGTAAGTTGTAATCAATTAATAGTATATCAATGAATGCATCTAAATCAAACGTGAGGTATGGTAATACTCTAGTGATGCAAGAAAGCTTTAAAGCTTACAATGTTTACTCCCTTTGCCATTTTAGTGCAATCATTATCAATTTAATAAACTCAGCTAAATTACCTTCTCCTTTGATAGCTTCACACCATCTAACTTATAGTACGTTTAATATTCAACTGACATAAATGATCTGAAAATAATAAAAAGATGGTAAATATATGACATCAAAATATAAGATATAATCCTATTTTGAAGCCATGCAAATTACTACAACAACACCATGGATTGCCCCTGGGGGAGGGGGTACCCAACAAAGTTCTTTACAGGGAGGCACCGCCATAAGGTCCAACCCCTTACCCAGCTATGAAATACCGTAAAATTCCAAAAATAAGCCCCGGAGCTTATAATTTTCAAAGGCCCTTTTTGAGGGGCTTATTTTTGGAGGGGCCTGTATTTGGAAGGGCTTATGGATGGAGGGAAATTTGCGTTATATAATCGGCTGGGCTAGTTTGTAGTGGAAAGGAAATTTATCATTTTTGCTTTGTTTTACTTTGTACTTGAGGGCAAATTCTAAGTACAAGCCCCCTGGGGGGTTTATATTCGGAAGGGCAATTTAACGGAGGGTATTTTGTGTTACGACTTTGAGTGGCTTATATTTGGAGGGGCTTATTTTCGGAATTTTACAGTACCATTCTGACAGAAAAGGTACCCCTTTTGTCTACCTTCTTTTGACAAAATATGGTACCCCTCTCACATACCTATAGTTTAGAACCTTGTATGATCCCTTATTATTATATAGATACTGATGAAATACCAGGATTTTTCCTTTTACTAAAAACTCATATCTTCATCACGCGCAGTGAAGATACTATTCTTATCTTTCACGTGTAAGGATATTGGTGTCGCCATTGTTACTAACATGATTAGCCAATTACAAGAGAGCTTCCCGCTCAGGTTACTAAGTATTATTGTCTTTATTTCTCCTTTTTAACTTTCTCCAAGTTTCATAACATTTTTGTGACAGGCATGTATAGGTGGCCACTTTAATTGCACTAATTTTGCTGTTTCGAAAATGAATTTAAAAAAAGTTGTGTTTTATGTAGGAATTTCATCAGTATATATAAAATAAACAGAAAATTACATGGCCGCTTGGGGATACGAATTTTATCTTCTCGTGCTGAAAGTATCTCTCACTCATTCGCTTCGCTTACCTATGAGAGCTAGATACTTTCAGCACTCGAAGATAAAATCCATATCCCCGCGCGGCCATGTAATTATAATCCTCTATTTAACTGCTGATAAGGCACTTTAAGCAATTAGGTCCAATGATCCGCACAATTGGGTCTGCTTTAAAAGAATGCATAACAATTTAAATTAAAAAGTCAATGCTGAAATCAAACAGGCTTATGAATTATTTTATAAAAACAAATTTAGTGAAACTGATGGCGACCTGCATAAAATGTGGCAGGTCATCAATGAGCTTACTTCTCATCAATCAGGCAGGTCAGTCTGGTGAGGAATTAAGTCTCAATGGTGTTTCTATAACTAACTCAACCGCTTTGTCAAATGCTTTCGATGATCACTTCTCTACAATTATTGGCCTGAAACTGGCTTGCAAAATACCTTTAAACAATGGCCCCAGTTTTCAGGAATTCAAATATCTCTGGCCTTTAAAGTGAAAGATTCCATATAATTCATCCCCACTGATAGGAATCAGGTGTTGTCTCTTTTTAAAAAACTGAATAAATCTAAATGTGCTGGTCCAGATGGAATATCTATAGATGGCTTAAAATTATTGATTGCGCTGATTTAATTACACCTAGCTTATATTTCAATGATAATTATTGAAATATGAGGTGCAATTAAATATAATCATTATATTTAATAAATCTTTAGCTACTGGTATATTTCCTGATGATTGGAAGTCCGCAACGGTTACTCCTCTATTCAAGTAAGCAGTGAAAAAAGTTATCTCTTTAATTTGCAAAGTATTTGAAAGAATTCTACAATTAACTCTTTGCCAATTATTAGTTATATGATCATGATATTTTGTCTAAGCATCAATCTGGATTCCATGTGCTCCATTCAACAGTTACAGCCTTATTAGAGGCAACCGATAGTTGGGCCTGTAATATTGATATAGGTAACGTCAATGCTGAACTTGTTTTTCTTGACCTTAAGAAAGAGTTTGACACAGTCGATCATGATATCCTATTGTCTAAATTACATCTTTATGGTACATCAGGTGTTACCCATAAATGTTTTCCCTCTTATTTGGATAATCATACTCAGAAATGTCTTGTCGATGGTTCCCTTTCAGAATGTTAATTGCACCCTCAAATGTGGTATTCCCAAGGAACAATATTAGGGCCTCTAGCTGCAAAATTGCATGGCCCATCTTTCTCGCTGTTTTTGCTATATATCAATGATTTGCCCAATTGTTTGTTCCATTCTGAACCAAGAATGTATGTTGATAATACCCATCTGACTTATTCGAATGGCAATATCCGCTCCATTCAGTCTTCCCTAAATGAAGACTTGCTGATCAACATTAATCGCTGGCTTAATTATTGCAAATAAATTCATGTTTACATACGACTAACACTAAATTCAATTCAATTAAATGGCGCAAGGCAAAAGCTTAATAATCTACCTTCTCTGCCTTCCTTAAATATAAAACATAGGCACGTTAAACGTGCATGAGCTATTTTGAATGCTTCAGTGTAACTTTAATGCTTCAGTGTAACCTTACCAAGAGTGATGAATCTACCTTTTTCGTCCTGGGTTTTTGTGCGAAATTGGGTATTGCCGTATATAAATGAAAAGGCGAAATGCTCAGATGCGTCGATCCTCATGCTAAATATTCACTTTCCCCTGCCTTTCCCTGTTACATTTGGTGCAAGTTAAACAGATTATTAAAGTAAAATTAATATCTACTCACCAAACGTTGATTAGAAGGAAAACTCTAAGGTTTCCTCGGAGTTTCTTAAGCCAAAATGTGACTCATCGAATTCGAGTAGTTATGAAATACCAAAATTCTTATCATTGTGGTAGATGGTTGCATCATCACAATTCACGAGGTTTTCATGTGCGATTGTACTGACAGTGAAACAGTCTTTAACTCCAGCAACTTATTTCTTCATGTTTTAAAAGCTTAATTGCTTCTTAAAAGACAAGAGCCTTTTTTAAGGCATTGGTTACAAAACGAAACAGGTCTTCATACGTTCAAGTTACTATTATTATAGTGAAAAGCCAATCTGCATGAGATGTACAGTCACACAACTGGCACGTGAAAGTGTTGGACTTTACA
>BOPM01000956.1:28145-30645 GCA_022179025.1 Porites australiensis | reverse complement strand
AACATACTGGTAATGTATACTTCTATACTTACATTTTTATATTCAACCCAATGTTACCTTAAATCTGGTAATGCTGACATGTGGCGAATGCTGTTCACAAACCTCCAACCAGTATTTAAATTAAGATAACAATTTAACTTATCTAAATTACATTATTACAGCATATTACAGCAATAAATATTTAAAGCTGTTACATGTCCAGTACACTTTCAGAGCAAAATGTTGTCCGAAATGAGAAGTCTTGTTTTTAAAAATATGAAGTACATTTCCAGTCTGAAATGTACGTTGTTTATCCACATACTCCACGGAAATTAGGCAAACGCACAAGACATGGGTTGTCTTGATTCCCTTCAACCCTTGCATCAGGAGTGCAGTCAAAAGCATGGCAAGCCCGGCCAAGCCCGGAACAATGGCCACAACACGTTTTTTGTCGCAGTTCTTTGATTGATAATGTGGTCCAACATTTTCTTTCCCAACTTAAAAGAACAACGTTAAGTTAACCTGTTGCTTTTAACACTTCAAATGCGTTGCTTCATCTTAATTAACGTTGAAAATAACTGCTATTTCGACCCAAATGGGAGCACGTCGCAATTAAGATTAGCCACCATGTTTTCTTGTTTCCCAGGCTTCCACGCGTGCCTCTGGCACATGCGCGATTTGATTTACTTTGTCACGTGCAACTTTTGAACCAATAGAAAGTGTGAAATGAACTTCCGTTGAATAGTTCAAATTCACGCGGACTTCACAAGCAACAAAGTATTTTCGTAAGACTGTCTTTCTATTATCCATGTTATTTTCGAGACAAATTGATCAATTGCGAAGTTTGTGTTCACATAAAGCATGTTTGCAAGTGAGTTTACTCAGCTGGATTAATGTGGAAAGGTTAATGTTTTCTAATAACTTTGCGTAAATAACCTTATAAAGTTCAAAGATGCATGCAAAGATATGCCATTCATCAGATCCCTTTTTGCTTTTTGTTTACTGCAGATTGAAATAACTGTACTCTTTGTTGCAAATAATCAATGGAATACTCTGAAAACTGTATCTTCTGGCGCTACAAGGTTATAGCAGACTTGTCAAGACCAATGTTAGATAAAATAGGAGAAGAAATAGCATAATAAGTATAAGTTTCCAATGGCTACTTATACAAGTTAGAAGCAATGAAATTTCCAGTTGCTTTATAAGGACTTGAGACTTGAACTTACATATAAAAAAATTAGAATACAGCCGGTAGGTTATATTGTTCATTTGAACTTTAATTCATAGTATAAGTTGCATAAGGTTTTATATTAAATGCTTCTGGTACATGTAATCTTAATAATCGCTGCAATAGTAAGGTCAAAAACAACTAGCACTAGCACTTGCCTGATGTGACTGGACCTTCAGTTCAGAAGGCTGCATCGATCGGCGACATTGGAAAAAGCAGTCATTTATTAGCTTTTTTTCATATTCATGCACTATATTAATTATTCAAAGATGTTTATTGCGTTCGACGAAGGAAGAACGCTTCCTAATCTCCTGGGTTGCCTGTTATCGCGTCGGTTCCCTGTGCACGCAAGCGAAAGCTGACCCGTGTTTTTTCGTTCCATGGTTCACCCTTTCGGCGCCATTTTGAATGACGTCACAATTTCGTTGCGCAAAGCATTCTGCCTCGTGGTTCAAGCTTTATTTACGTCATAAGCAATTGTCATATGGCAATCACGTGCATCACTGGTTCCATCAAGGTCAACTACATTACACGGGAATATTTGAGTTCGGCAAAAGAATGAACGTTGGAGTTGTTTTCTAAGCGGGTTTTATCACTGAGCTGATGATTCTGCTAAACTTTTCGGTCAATGCCGTTCAAATCGAGCTGGAACTTCGTAGAAACACACAAATAAAGACCAGGTAACATTTGTGCCGTGAGAAGTTTACCCGTGCGTTTGAGTCTATTTACTTATTTGTAGTTTAACCTCTTTCATGCACGAAAAAGTAAGCTTGAGCGTATCAGTGCAGGTTGTTACAACTGTAATGCTTTATTCACGTCTGATATCTCTACGCGGATAATTTTGCATGATAAGTATCTCGCTCGCTGAAGCAAGCTAAGTTTAAAACATGTTGAACTGACCTACATGAACGTAAAATAATCATGAGATGAAAAGTTTGCACAATGGCAAAAGATTCTGTCCGGTTCTCTGACATCAGTAATCTAGCAGAAACCTAATATGTTTCCGTCGCTCCTATGATCATTGTTTTCACTTCAAGTTGTGTCACGCAAGAAGCCAAGACTTTTAACCTTCAAGGCTACCATTTTTTCGAAGTTTGTAGTGACATGTTTATCTTTTTAACAACAAAGAACTTTTTACGATCTACTTTACATTTTTATCGACCATGCTTGAGGGAGAGTAAGACATTTTAAGAGTAGAGAGTTAATGAGTGAGATATTTTGAAGCCGTATACGCGAAGAACATTTTTTACGAAAAGAATGTTTACCTTTTAATTCATGATCTCTTCCATGATT
>BOPM01000956.1:5060-23122 GCA_022179025.1 Porites australiensis | reverse complement strand
TCACTCCTGGCCAAAGCCGCACACCGCTTGCAACTGATTAGTTATTAAAAATACATAATGCCTTAAAATCCAAATAAAGAAATCATGTATTAAACAAACCCGTGTTCGGGAGCCAGAAGTGGAGCGTCCGTGTCAGAGGATGTGAAGATGTGAAGTGTAAACCGCTTCGTGGCACAGCTGCTTATGCAATAATTTTCAGGAATGACGTCAGCGTCTGGGAATGAGCGAGGTTCTGATTAAGGTCACGCGATATCTTACGGACTCGACCATTGTTGGCAGCTATTCTCAACATGAATGGATAAATAAGGAGTCTGTTTTGCCACGGATAGAAATTCCCGTTTCCGATCACCACCATTCACTGTTTCAGGCCTCAAAAAGGATTGTCCGTCTTCAAGTCAGTTGAGAAAAAGGAAAACAAAGTCGTCGACTTGTGTTGACTTATTTGATAACAGTGAACTGAATTTCACGTCGTATCCATCTCATTGCGGGAGAAGAAATGTAACCTTTCTCGTGCTTCCTCATATCTGGTTTCTGAATCCTTACTAGGATGTGATTGGGTTTTTAAAATCCACGACAGGTTAGTCTTAAACTCTTGGAGCAAAAGTCTACCTTAAAGGGGGGTGGGGAGAGAGAGCCTTCTCCCAAACCGTCCCCCACCTCCTAAGTAGATTTGACACTCACCCAGGAAGGCCGCGGGATATCAGGTGATAACAGGTTTAATTTGTAGTCCTGGAATCTGTTGGTGTAAATTGAAAACGTTAACGCAATGGGCGTGGTCGCAAAACGAGTACCATCAAGCTTTGTTAATACGGACACCAAAGGGACAGAGCCTAATGTCCTATATACAGATATACAGGTCAGGAGTTTGTTACCTCGGAACCTGCAGTAGAAAAGGTGTGCATAAGGAGAATCTCGACTGTTTATGGGATCCTGAATGGTGCACTATTAGAATCCAAAGATAGTTTCATTGCCAGCCTAAGATTTGCGTGCAAGTCGACTTTTTGAGGGACGAAGTCGCGAGAAGTTTTCCCTCCTGACCTATTACCCACCCAAAAACGGACTTTAAAAAAGTCAGGGGCACCCAACGAGGATATAGTTCAAAACCACTTAACATAGCATTGTTGAACGTATTTTAGTATCCAAACGGTAGATATAGGCATATTTTTATCCCCTAAAAACTTTTCATCTGTTCGGATTTCCTAGCTGAAAGTCTAGTGATCCGGAAATTATAGGGATAAAAACTTACCTTCTCTAAAATTTCAGCCAGGAAAAGGCTCCCGAAAATTCTAGGTGGCCTTTTTTAGGGTCAAAATCCGTTAAAAATGGGTAATTATACCATTTTGTAGATGTTCGAAAATCCTAGGAGAGGCGGGCAAGCAAGAAATTTTACAACAAATGCTCCGAAAATTCTGGATCTCAAATCGTCTTCCGAACAGATATTTTCCCGAAAATTGCCGTTGGGTGCCCCTGAAATGTCTCTGCCAGCCTCAAAGAAAGAAGTTTGCATTCAAATTTACACTCCCTGAATCTCTGTAAACTTAGAAAATCGATATTAACTACTATATACAGTCTAAATCTTTGTTTTGAGAGTGGTGATTTAGACTGGGCAGGCGCGCTCCAGAGGAGAAGAATTTTTAAGAAAATAAAGTCACTGCGGTAAAACAACAATAACTGAAAGAAAGGAAAGAGGAAGGTGATGACAAAAGTGAAAAGAAATAAGAAACAAATTGCAGGAAGGAGCTCGCACTTTCGTAAACAACCGCTACCAAAGTTATCAAGTTCAACGCCTGTAGCCGGACTTCATAGTAGCGTACTGTCCTATGCCGAATTAATCGACTACGGCGATGCCGCAATAATTCAAACACTTCGATATTTCAGTATATGGTGTCTACCCTGGGTTATATGCCAAAAATTGACTTTACCGTCGCGATACGAGTTAATTTTGTTTTCTTCAAATCTCAGTGTTCCGGCTGTAGCAAGTTTTATTAAGCGCTCCTCAGAATTCCAATTACTGCTTGCGCTTGAAGGAAGCTACGTTAATGGAAATTGTACTGAAGACGCAGATTGCAAAGAGAACATGCATGCCAGTCAGCTTAGTCGCGAATGGAGTATTGGACAGTTAAAGATAAATCTTCAAACCCCTGTTAATTTCCGTTAATCCTGACTGAATACTTAAAATGTACGCTACACTTAAAATGTATCCAACTATATAAGCTCATACTTTATTTCGACACGGTACAAGCTTATACAATGACTACTTAATATATGGATTCTTGAGACTCAATAATAACAGCTAACTGAAAAACTGATTTACATCAGGATTGCCGCCAAGGCGGAGCATGTGTTACCATTGGTTTAAAAAACTGCTGAATCTCTTTCTTTAAGTGCCCAAGTGTTCCTATTCTGCGTAAGCTCTTGGGAAAACTGTTCCACAGAGTCGGCCCATTTTAGCTAAAATCTTGTTTTAGGTTTTAGTGCGCGTAGCGTGCAAATTTGATTTCTTTTCGCATCGTTTAGGTTCTACTGGCTATTGCTAATGGTTAAAAAACTTTGTAAATTTCCCACTACATTCTAAACTTATTTTTCAATTGCAAGTATTGATCATGCACTAACACTTATGGTTATTGAAAAACTACTCCAGTTATTCAGCTACAGAAAACACGCCGTACAACAACAACAACAAAAAGAAAGCTGGAAAAAGTAACAAGCAAAGAAATTGATTAAATCAAATGATCTAGTGCGCCTTTGAATCAAGTTTTTTCGCAGAAGACTTTTCGCAACTGTAGATGTTATATTTAATGCTATGTTCACACTATAGCAGAAAGTTTTTCGTGTTGAAACGAAAAGCTATCCCATAATACAGTAAACTTCCTTTATAGCGGACACTGTAGGGACCTCGAGTTACTGTTCTCATTAGCCAGAATCCGTAATAGCGAGAGTTTATTTCAGTCAAACGTCTGTAATATATTTTTAGCTGCGGTCCGTATTAGCGGGGTGTCCGCAAGGCGAGAATTGACTGTAGTGTGAACACGTATCTGATTTGGTACCCAGTCCACCTTAGAGATCGGCGAGGTGCAGCTTCGCTTTGTTACAAAAATGGCGCCGATCAACCACCGTTCTTAGGTGTTCATCCGGTTTGGTTTTCGTGCCGGAGCAAAAGCTATGCGATGTAGTGTGAACATAGACTAAGTTGTTCTCTTTATGATATTTACGCAGTGTCACATTATTCAGTGTGAAGAGTGGTCGGTAACCAATGAAAAACAACACAGCGATCAAATGCGAAAATCCAACCAACTTTTTATACCCTAAGTGAATGTAGCTATGGAAATATGAACCTGTCTGTAAGAAACTACGAAACAAAAAAATCGACCATGAAAAACAAATAGCTAACAGTTCTAAATTGTTCTTTCTACTGTATAAAAACCAAATATTAAGTGCTGAAAACGGCTTAAAGTTTAAGGGCGAATTTCCACTGTTGCATAATTTTTACGTGCTTTCGCACGAAAAATTTATACGTGTAAATAAATTAGAGGCAATGTATGAAAGGCCGCGGGTAAACGTAAAAGTTGAGAGCGAGGTTTAACTTTTACGTTTACGCGCGACCTTCCATACATTCGGCCTCTAATTTATTTATACACGTAATTTTTACGCGCGTACGCACATATTAATTAGGCGACAGTGAAAATACACCTTAAGGCTGGTTTACACGCACGACGCAAGCACAAGCAACATGCACTCATACGCAGATTCAGGAGCTTGTTGATAATATTAATTCCTATTTCCCTACGGAAAGTATCTGCAAATATTGACTATGCTTGCATCGCTCTGCATAAAATCTAAGCCTTAACTCCTCGGAAACACTTCAAAATTTATCAAGAACTGCGCATGCCCGGCACATTTGTCCACTGTACTCAAGCAACATTAACAAGCTGTCGCATGGGAGCGGTGGTGTTAGTGCTTGTTGCCATTACAGCAGTAGGGCCAACTGCAGGTGTAACGAGGACAGCACCTTGATTTGCTGGGCGGGACCTGCAGCAGCAACAGTATATGACAAGAATACAGATAACCAATAAAGGTCCACCAATCACTGCTGCCTTTGCAGCATCAGACAAGTCGTACCACCACTTGAACATCCCTACAACAAAGAACACAGATACAGCACTACTTGAAGACATGTTTAAACAAATTAAGCCCGCCCTCAAACGACATCTATGACAGATCAGTCTCGCCGTCCATTTCTACCCTCATCCAAGGACAGGACACTGGAAACGTAAGGAATGATGCGCCACTCCTCAGATAGAAATGGTATCCATCGTTCAGCTTTATAGTTTATATATAATCATATTTGACAGTAGATTCTATGAGTATTTGACACCACCTCTCAATGATATTGTTCGACGTTCTAACGACTTATTGCCGGAGAAGAGGTTGAACTGTTTAAAATTTGTCACGACATATTGTTGTAATGTTCATGGTCAAAAAGGTTCACCAATCACTGCTGCCTTCGCAGCATCGGACAGGTCGTACCATTTGAACATCTGAAGGTTGGGAGAAAGTTGTCACAACGTTGTCACGACATTTTTTTTGTTCTCGAAATGTTTAATCTGTTTGACACACTCCCACAACGCAAGTGCAGTGTCACTAATTTTCTTTTGCGATAGTGAATATGACCAATCTCTCGTACCCAGATCCCACTTTCTGTTTGGTCAGCACCAAGAACGTCCCGATATTTGCGCATGACGAGATTGAAACATGATTATGTATTCATGTTTGTTGCGACAATGTCGTAAGTGTTTTACCGTTTTCAGATTGAAAACATATGGAGACAGAGCTTTCTCTATTGCAGGACCTAAATTGTGGAACGATTTACCTCTAGAGATTAGGAAATGTGCTTCAGTGGCAACTTTTAAGCAATCCCTTAAAACTTTTTTATTTAAGTTAGCATATAGGTTACGAGATTCCTTTAAGATGTTTTTGATTTATATAGTAGATAACTTAGGCTATATTTGAATTATATTGTATATTGTAGATATTTGATAATTTAGATTTTTTATATTCTATTTTGTAATTAGGTAGCGCTTTGGACAATTATTGGATTTTAGCGCTATATAAATAAAATTATTATCATTATTACTATTATTTAAAAGGCCTGGTTTTTTTTAGCCCCGTTCTCTGCTTAGGGAAAGGATCTGTTTTAACGGGCCTGCACTGGCTGCCTGCAGGACAACGTGTTGATTTTAAGATGCACTCAGCTGATACCTGTAAATTTTTCATAGCTAGGCTTCCTTACATCTACGCGTCGATACGTGAGCCATTGTCCTACTACAGATCTGGTAAAAATCTTCTCTCCTTGCAGACACTAATAGACCACATTGTGTTTTTAACTCTAAAATTTATGGATATCGTTCCTCTTCCGTTACTGCTGTAGAACTGCTAACATTTTTAATGTAATATGGTCACTACCCAGTCGGTAACAATCTTGAAAATATTTTTTCTAACATTTCAAGTTTTCCTGGCCAATCGGCAACTGATAACTGAACAGCAATTATATATGCATTTGCCGTATAAGAAAATTAATTGAAAGGCTGCATGGCGTTCGAAAGGTAAGGGAAAGGGAATTTGGGCGCGAGGTCCCCCTGACCCCTCCCTCCTTCCTCGCGCGCCTCTCGCGCTTCTCACGCACCCAAAATCCTCTTTCCCTTTCGAACGCCTGCCAAACAAGTGAGTTAATTGACGGTAATTTAATGCAGATTTACTGTGTTCTGTTAGCGTAAAAATTATTTCTTGCGAATGCAAGTTCTGGAATGCGTGAGACACATTTCTAGTTTTAATCATGATCAGCATACCCACCACAATCGTTAGTTGAAATCGGCAAGTCTCCCTCCATCACAGTAACTTTCACAGGATAAACACCTTTGCCCAACACTTTTCCACCGGCCAGTAGCTTCACCTAAAGGACAGAAATATTTCGAACTTATTGATTTTTTTTTCCTGCTGGCAGAATCTCCCTCTCCAGAGAACTCTGGCTTTTTCTTGTTTAAACGATTGATGTTGGGCGCCGCATGCGTTAGTGTCACTAAGCGCGCAAATCAGTTTCACGTGAGTTAGTTTTAAATTCTGTTGCACATGAAATTAAAACTCGCTAATGAACTTGAATTAGCATTGAATGCCGAGTTGTTCTGGACTATTTTCAGTCTATTGATCATAAAATTGTTTATGGCCAAAGTTCAGAATCCTGTTGAAATTCTTAAATATATTCCTTCACTTTCTTCACTGTTGTTAAAAAATGACAACTTTGGCTGCATGTTTAAACGAGTTTCTAAGGTTTCCCTATCTTGACCGTTGGAGGCAGTGAAGTACTGTTTTTACCTCTGTTTTGATGGAAAAGCACATGGCCAAGTGAGATGGAAATACGTGACAGTATTCGAATCTCAAAAGGCACGGCATCCAAATGAGCACCGCACCAACAATATGAAAACTTTAAAAGCTTTCGATTATATACGGTAGCTGAATTCACTCCTTTAAAGTATGTCCTACACTTTAAGCTCCATTACAATGGTCTTTAATGTTTGACGTCACCAAACGTCCTCTCTAAAATTGAGGTCACACTAAATTACAAGTCATTTTACATGAAGTACTTGCCTTAAGATGCAGTCTGTCCCCGTTGTCTTTGAGTTGAACTTGAACGTACACTCCAGCGGAGAAAATAGAAGGCAAAGATACAGTAAATCCGGGTACTTCAATGATGTCGTCACTGGTGTAAGTGTGAGACCACGTGACACGCAAATCCGGGACATTCATAGAGGCCGTTACAGTGACTGGTTCATCACATTTGTTAATCTGGTTGGTAATGATTAAATCCCAATTTTTCTTAGTAGTGAATGATAGTACATTTGTTTATACTGGATATGAGTTTTATCCTTTATATGACAGCTTATTAACTTAAAAAGTGACTTGAAAAGACAGCAAATATACCTTTGACATCAATTATGATTCATTTACCATTCATAAAACTAAGTTCTTTTAACTGTTCTTTGTTAATGTTCTTGCTAGGCCCAAAAAAAACTCGAACCCAATGCTAATGAGCAAAATCTATTGTTTTCGCTTATTATTAGCATTAGGCTCTTCCCCATGTGACGTGGGCCCAGGGGCGGATCCAGGATTTTTTTTAGGAGGGAGTGTACTCGTCTCTTGCTCTACTTCAACACCAATAAAACACATAGTTTTTTTTTTGCAGAATACCAGTTGTTTTAAAAAACCGCAGGTAATCTCGGGGAGGGTGCGCACCCCCTGCAACCTCCCCCTAGATCCGCCCCTGGGGCCTTACAGTGTTAGTAATAACCCACGGGTTTTGTTGGTTATCATTGCGGAGTTAAATCCAACTGACATTCAACTTGACTCACTTGACTTTACTTTAAGTCATTCGCCATTTTCGAATTGCCTGGCCCATATTGTACTTTGTTTACCCGCGGCCCCTAGAATTTTGCAAAGGCATTGTTTTGAACCATTCTTGGGACGAATGTAATTAATTATACCCAGTAAAAATTGGAAACAATACTGAGTTATGTTAAAATTTGGTGCGGAGACAAACAAAGTTTAACAGTTATGGACAATACGAAATTGATGAATTCCGAGAAACACCAAAATACTCTTTAATGCGCTGGCTTTGTCTTCCCCCGATCGTAACTCTGATTTGAAAACAGATGGAATGCAGGCCATTGAACCCAAGGAAGACAAGAACTGAACCACGTGTACGGGTGCCTTCGTTTCCAGAGGTGCTGATTATGTCTATGCACAGTATGTTCAGCGACTGCAGCTGGTGTTAATCAGTAGAACAAAAGACATAAACCTCCCTCGGAACATGAGGCTTAAACCTGTTACATCCTTAAAGGTACGGTAAAACGGGCAACCAAAAACGTGCAACTTGTTTTGCAACACTACTGCAAAACGAGATTGAATAGCGATGTTGCGCGTTTTACAACCCACGTTCAAACCTGTTAACAACCTGATTTGTTGCAAGACAGGTTTGATGTGGGCGGTAAAACGCGCAACATCGCTATTCAACCTCGTTTTGCAGTAGTGTTGCAAAACAAGTTGCACGTTTTTGGTTGCCCGTTTTTCCGTACCTTAAGCATATTCTGCGGGTATTTACAGAAAATGACTATTGATACCTTGAGTTTGAATGTAATTGGCTTCTCAACAAAATTCATCTTGCACGTGATCGTGCTGCAGTCGTCGCTGATCGTGCAGCCTTCGTCTAGTGTCTGGGACATACCGGAACATGAAGATCCTGCAAAGTACACATTGTCAAACCCTCGCCATAATGACGCTGTTAACTGACAGCGGCATTATGTAGGCTCGCATCTTGCTTCATATCATTCATTAGGAGCTTTGAACACATAACAAAATATCATACAGCTGAATAATTTCAGAGGTGATAAAAAACATTTACCGCAAAGTTACATTGCCTCGTTTAATACTCGCCAAAACCGTAATTTATTTCAGGAAACAAAAGATTTTAAATACTGGTAAGAATTTTCGTTGAGTTTCTAAAGTTCAAGTCAAAACTGTTCAAAGAAACGAGTAGGCTCTTTTGAACAGATATTCCAATCCCTCCAGCAGAATGATTCGCGTTGGATGCCCATGGTAAAAGGGTAAAAATGAGCAAAAGAAAACTGATCAGACGGCTCAAAGCCAAAACCAAAATGTACAAGTCTGTAACAAATACTTAAGTAATGATTAAGGAGGAGTCAGGGGAAAAAACACCTACCGATAATGAATGCACCGATCTACTAACTAAAGGCTTCAGAAACAAAGACGGAAGCTTCTGTGGGCATATAATCTGTAAATGCACCTTATACTGACGAGGGAAATAGTCACTGAATTTACGAGCGATGTCATATGGCTTGCAGATCAGTGAGGTACATTTACAAGATTGTCAAAGAATTTTAGTGACTCTTCTAAAAGAGGAGAACGCAAAACTGACCGCTACCAGAGACTGATCAGAGGGCATTGTTATTAGACTAGCAAGCAGCGCCTTTATTTACTATTTTAAAGTAGTGAGCCAGGTCAGTAATGATTGAAATGATTGCCACGGATCAGTGTTCGACCATTCAAGTCGAATATCTGACTGTTATCACCGTGAACGAAATGCCCGATCGCGAACTTCGTTGGTTATATACGTAATCTCAACATTACATTGGAAACTATGATCCTATCTTAATCAGATCAGAAGTTGCATGACGGTGTCAAAAACTGAATAATAAAAGAATAGAAATAACTAATGAAGTTTCAAACACGAGGCGTCTTAAAAAATCACAAATTGCGAGTTTGTTGCTTCAGAAACTGGCTACAAACAAACCATGTTGCAGATCTGTTAATTCCTCAAAAATTCGCATGTGTTGGAAGGACCAAAAATGAAAGGAAAAATCAGGCGATATGTTTAAGAGATTTAACTTCCTTGTATTTTCAACATGAATTAATGACGTTTTCAGGTCTTGTAAACCAACACGACAAGAACGTAACAACTGTGTTCAACTCGTCTTCAAACCCGTAGGATCATATTGTTACCAGTCTGTATCAGAAAAATCTAAAATAATAAGCACTGAGCATTTCCACTACACGATCACCTCAGAAGGGATCGAAGATTCAAGATGCCAGTGATTGAGCATTAAACCAAACACTGGGTGACTAGAAACGAGAATAAAGTTTCTCTATATTTCATAACAACTCATCGTAGTCAAGTGTAATTTCGTGGCTAGAAAGGGTGAGATACTGAAGTCCGCTTTTCAGCATATAAAGAAAAATAGTTTATTGGATGATTCCTTAACACATTTACATGAGTATGTTACCGCATTATTTTCAGGCCGTTGAAAGGTACGATCCTGTCAGTAAGCAAAGTCAAAGTTATTTCACTAGATAGATCTCTCGAATTTTTGGTGGCCACAAAAAGGAGACGCGATCTGTGCAACGCCTATAGCCTTGTATGCCACAGTGCTATGACAGATTTATTTTATCTATAAACGACATGAATAATGTTACTGACCTGCAGTTGAAGAGAATTCTTGAGTAAAAACAATAACAAAAAGTCCAATAAGTAGTATTTCTCCCGAAGCCATTATCACAAATTACCCTGTCTTCAGAGCGCTCATACGAAAGAAAACTTAAAAAATCAGGCTCCCAAAGTAATCACAAATAAGACTGAACTCGAACTTCCACGTTCCTCGACCCGTCTTGCCTTAATTAAAGTTCATTGGCAGAGCGACTTAGAATATTTCCTGTTTGACCAGTTTTGAGGTATTCTTTGAACAGAGGCTAGTTTCTCGGAAATGATTTATTGTAACGTGACGCAAAATAATGCTTATTTACTTTTCCCAGAGGTTTATCTTAAGTCCACTTTAAAAAGGGTGAGGTCATATATACTTGTTGAGCATGAGCTGTCTTGAGAAAATTCTTTTGAATACAAACCTTAGCTTTTAAAGTTTGGAATATGTTTGCAAAAAACTAAAAGCGAGCGAACCAAATGGGAAAAGTCGGAAAAAGCCGGAGTACAATCATCAAAAGTCTTTATTACGGACACCAAGGGGTTCAAGCCAAATGTCCGCATTATCGCGCGTGCATTAAGAAGATGTCACCATACATTTAATTAACAGGTTCAGACTCGTATGAAGTTCTGTAACCTAGGAATCAAGAGAAATGTCTGCAGTAGAAAAGTCTGCATAAGGAGAGTTTCGACTGTATTGATTATGGGCTCCTGATTGGATAGTTAGAGGCTATACCTTGGAACTTAGGTTAGTTTCAGAACAAACCTGAAATTTGCGAACAGTTCGACATTTTTTGTCGATTGACGAAGTCGCGGGAAGTTTTTCCTCCCGACCTATTACCCAGAAAAAAGGACCTAAGAAAGTCTCTGCTCGGCCTCCTCACAGTCACCCTACTATTGCTGGTTTGCACGTGACGTCAAGGCGGCCATGTTGGATGAAAAGAACAAAAGCATTTCTTTCCTCTGGGAACTTAACTCTATTTTCATGTGAATTCTTCAAGAAAAAATTCTACTGTATTGTCATCCAACATGGCCGCCTTGTCACATGGTTTAAATCAAGAAAAGCTAAAGCCGATATGTAGATTTAGCCAAGGCTAACAGCGAAGTTCTCGTTTATACACTCAAACAAAAAATAAACTTGAAGCTGCTGCGAAGAAATCTTTTAAATCTGTGCTTAATATCAGATCGATTACAAACATGCAAGAAAACGGAGCCATTCTAGCATAAAAATGTCAAGCGTGTAAAATGTTATCACGTTTAGAAACAAAAGAAAGCACACTGCATGTAGAAATGTATTTATCAAAAATCAAAAGGCCTAATTAGCAAAAAAAAAAAACAACTTTGCACGTGCATCACGTTTTTTTGTTTATTTCTTTGTCGTTGTTGTTGCACGACTACAATGTGAAACTTGACAAACTTCCTAATTAATACACGTTTTATGGATGAAATGTCGTTTGCGCTCAGAACCTTATTTTCATAGCTATTAAGTAATAATCCGGGTGAGGTGGATAGCAATTTCTTTTGTTATGCGGCAACGGTGCTTTCCCCACATAGGAATGTTCTCATTTTTGCACAGAGAATGCATAAACCTACATGAAGGCCGTTTACGCAATAAAATGCATTTACACTCCACTTTGAAAGGGTGTTTTTTTGTGTTAAAAGATTTTGACCAATCACAAGAGTTGAAAACAATAGCCAAGAAAAGTTTACAATTTTACATGTTCCCCACATAGGATTTCTTTGTTATTCAAACATAGACCAGATTTTGTTATACGGAAGATGGTTGGAAAGTAAGGATGAATATATATACCGCTTTATGAAGTTTTGTTAACTTTTGCTGTTTAAGCCAATCAGAAGTAAGTACAGACAATAGAAAAGTTAGCACCTTTTTTGCATTCCAACATGTTCGTTGCCGTTGTTGCTATCGTTCTTAGCTGGACCGTTTCTTAAGACGCGCAACAGGCAAGTTTAATTTCCTCTTTGCATCCGTTAGGTAATACTGACTAGTGCCTTTGTCAGTTTGGCACAGTTATAAACTAATGACTTTACAACATGGTGTATTCTTTTTGTTTGTAGTTGTGACATACGCGGAGTTCCACACGATGACCTCGAATTCAAGAGTACACAAAATGGCGGCTGTCGGGCAAGAATTTTGCAAGTTTTTCCTTTACCAGTAAAAGAGGCGGAGCAAGAACGACAGTCATTTTCAGGTATTTTGATTCTCTTTATTGTAAATTTTTAGTCAGTTGTCGGGTTTTACCGTACACGCGAAAAAAACTGTCATCGTCGTGATCTTCAATTATTTCTCTCTCGATTCTTCAACACTTGTTCATCGGAGTGCATGAAGATTAATTGTACAAGTGCACTATAGTATTTTGATCTGCTGTCTAATTCCGCCTCTGGCCGCCATTTTACATAGTTTGTGTTTCTAGTCAGTGAGAGGACGGAACCACATTATTTTCAGTCAGCTGGAATGCAATGAAAATGAGGAGAGAGTCGTTTTGCGGCTACAGGCTTGTTTCGGCCAGCACCGCGCTCAATTACACGTTTAAATGTTTCTTTGTTTTATTCGTAAACACACTTACAAGACGATAAAACATGCGTCTAAGACGCCTAATAAATAATGAGCCTTTGAAAATTCCGCTGCATTTAAAAAAACTTTCATACCCCGATTGCCACACACTTTCCATTCGCGGTTTAAATATCCCGCCGCACACGTGTGAGGGAGGAAATACACGCGCGTCTTCTCCTTCCTCGCGGGCACCAGGTGCGTTGTTTATGTGCGCGCCATAATTCTTATGCACCTACTACAAAGGGAAGGATGAGGTTGGATAAGAACTCGTACCCTTCGGGTAACCAATACTTTACCATCTGAGATAGCAAGGTAGCGAACAAGTTAACGAAACTTTGCGGAGGTCGCTTGGTATTTTAAAATTTCCTCAGGCGTGGGAAATTGCAGTGTCTACTTGTAGCTTATTTTACTACTATTGACCCTGCATAGCGGGGAGGTGCGTGATGAAAATATATGACCCTACATTGATATAACTTGCGCTGCGGTAAGCAGCAAATACGAAAGTGCTGTTTTTATACAAGCGGAAACAATAAGAGGATAACAGTACAGATCACACAGCAGAACTACAGTTTTCTTCGTGTCAATAAGTTTAATTGAATATTATTTACAGCAATAAATATACCAAAAATCGATTACACTTCACAAAGATTAGAATTTGTACAAATCTTACACCGTAGCAAGTATGTGCAGAGTAATATTGTCGTCCACGGACTTCTTTCAGATTGATTCGAAGGACTGTCTACATTTAGTACGCGTTCGATGCCAATAACTTAAACTTTTTCTTGTCAAAAATAATGAAATATTATTTACAGTAGTGACCTGATTGTAATATTGTAATACGCTGTTACCAAAAGTTTGAAATCATTGAAACGTTTATGTGCGCCGTAGTTTAGTCGCTTATAGACTTGCGTCAGATTCAAGACTTGTTCAACGAAGGGATTGTCGGCATTTTGTACAAGTTTTAAGACAACTGGACTTCTATTCTTCATCCCAGGCAATGGCGATTCCAGAGAGAGATGCGTCCCGCTAGGAATTATACTTTTAGATTGCAATCTACGTAGTGGCAGTTCCGGCCCAGCACTCCATACAGGAAAAAATACCCCTGGGATAACTGGAGGGTGTGGTCAGACTAAGAACGTAACAGAACCACTGTTACAATTCCCCGGCCAAACAGTGGCGATCCCCGCAAACCATGAATTATGAGGGAGGTTTTCATCGAAGGGTGCCAGACCGTGGCTGGACGGCAATGCACTCTATAGGAATTATAGGAGCTCCCGCTGAAACCGGACCATCTGCAGAGAAATAAAGCTACAAATTAGGATCACCCCAAGTGACATTATAGTGCAGCGTAAAACAACTAATTACATACTCATGGCCTTTAACTATACTGCTCCCTCAATACGATGCCGTTTAGTTTTGCAGTATTTGAAGCACTCATGCAATATGTCATGAAAAGTCCATTCATTGACTGCTGAAGTTAACACAGGAAAGTGTCTCCTCGGAAAATCTTACACAACATACCAAGTTGCATTGCAAGGAATCTTTCATCTAAGACCTAGATCCTGACTTTTTTAAAATAATATACGGTTTTTTGTTTGTTTGTTCATAACGGTCGGTTAGGTTTACTTCATAATGCGCAGAGTTCTGAAAGCTAGGGGTCGCTTGTGTCTCATTGGTATTCAATCAACCAGGGCGTTAATCGCCAAATTAACTCCATACATTTCTTATAGTTGTGACAGAAGCAGAAAAAAAAAACTCAAGTGAGTGCATGTGGTTATAAAGAGTGTAATTCATAAGTGTAGCCATTGTTTACGGACTCTAAAACAATGGCTACACTTGTAAAAGTTTTATTAAATTGACCCCTGGTTATTTAATGATTCATAATGATCTATCGGAAGGTATGTTATATTAACTATGATAACTGGAAATGTTTTTTAGTTCATAGGAATTGTTGGATAAATGGCTGCCATTAAGGCACAGAATTTCATTCAAAAGAAGAATTATACGCTTGTGTTCCAGTCGCACTTCTCTCAAGGATCCGTAACAAATTTGTTTTAATCCACCGGGCCGTATAGAGCAAAATACAACTGTAGTGCTACGTACTGTTAAACGAATGAAATTTAGTAAACGTTATGACATTCAACCGTTCAGCGTACCTTCAGTCACCGGCAATGCTTTATGCTATTCCCTTTTGATTTTCTTTCGCGGAGGACCTTCGTCACCTAGATTTGACAAATAAAGCAAGGAAGGATTCAATTTCATGATTCATTTCGTCAGCATTTAAGACCTACTTAAAAAGAGTTGCTATAACGCCTCAAAATTTCAATGTACAACCAAACCACTCCTTCCAAAATTGCATGATTTTGCGAAAAAAATGCAGCATAACTGGTTAAAATGTACGCATAAACACATCATCGCAATCAAACCAAGTTTAACAGATTAAAAATTATACAGAAGACTAGAATTAATTAGAGATTTTGGACAAAGCTCATGGAACGAAGGTCTGCGGCATTAAAAAAGACAACGAAAGATTTGTTTCTAGGTTCATGACTCTTTAAAACCTGTTTAATTGCTTGAATGATGGCACAGGCTTCCATTTTGCAGGTTGGTATGCCTGTTGGAGTCAGTTTGCCTCCTTATGACCTTTTAGCTATACTCGTTTTATTTTATTGCAATAACTACAATCTTTCATGTTTATTTTACTGTAATTTAAACCTCACATGAACAAGTAAGGAAGACGAAATGAGTGATAGTCTCCATAGTCGAGGGGAGTCTCAAAAAGAACCAAATAGGCTCCTTCCATTTTGTTATAAAGTATAAATAGTAAATCAGTTAACGCCTGCACTTCCCGCTTTTTTTCTCCTTCCTGATATATTTTTGGAGATTCTTCTAAGACACTAAGACAGTAAAACCTGTTTCATATAACCAAGTTTCTGAAAATTTGCTGAGAAACAGACATTATACAGTGGAGATCGGTTTATAAGGACACTTGAGGGACATGACAAATCGTCCCTATTGTCTGGGTCTCCGGAAAAGAAGTACCGAAACGTGGTAAAACCTGGTTCTGTTGTAAGATCGTATTTAGTTATTTTTGAAAGATCTAAATGTTTACAACCAACCCTCATCAAGGGACAAGTGTTCCAACTTAAGCAACTCTTGAATCTCAGTCTGTGAGTGCACGCCCTGTGAAGTAAACAAAGGAAAACATGAGGTTCCTAACCGAAACTTCACTTCAAAGTTTTCATACCCTACTTAATAAAGCAAAATTCAATCTCTACGATGTCAGCATATCAAATAAGTATACCTCCTGTGCGCATTAAATAGGGAAAGAAACGGCTGATAGTTTGTTAATTCATATATTTTAAAAACATCCTTTCCGCTTATCGCATTGAGAAGCTAAGTTGAAGCATACCAGTCCCACCAGACCCCGTTTCATCTTTAAATCTTTGTTTATTGACTTGTTTCCAAATAATGAAGATTATAATGAAGATTATGTTTTTTAAACCTTCACTACGGGTGTTATTGTCTTACACCTCAGAGCCCAGCTATGATGAATGACGCTCCTATCATTAGGTTTGAGGCGTCTGATCCACACAGGCATCCCAGTGAAGATGAATACTAAACAAAGACCACGAAAGTAAAGGTACGACCTTGAGCTCTGACACTTAGGGCTAGCAATGCTCAATAACATTCCTATCAACAACTTTGTTATTGAGTAAACGACTGATCCATAAAGTCGTTCTCAATAATCCTTAACACTGTTTTAAACTAATAAACAAGAACAGCAATGTGACTTTGGTGCATCGCTCTTGTCCGGCCTCATTATCTCATCAACGGGTTCGTCCTGTGTGACTGTAGAAGGGCCAAGTCGTTCTCAATAACCCTTAACCTTGTTTCAAACTAATTAATATACAAGAACAGCAATATGAATCCGGCCCATCGCTCTTGTCCGGCATCATTACCTCATCAATGGGCTCGTCCTGTGTGACAGTAGAAGGGCCAGGACCACTGATGAGATGCGGATCGGTAGACAAGGATTCTCCAGGTGTAAAGATGGTGGATGGGGCACTGTGACGATGGGTGTGGATATCTGGTGAGGAAACATGCTTTGAATACTGAACTTGAGGTACCAGACCGTGGCTGGATCCATGCCCTGTAGGAATAGACGCTTCTGCTAACATCGGATCAGCTGTTGAGGAAAAAAAAGGAGATATTTGCATCCCAAGAGTAGGAATGGACGGTCCTGCTAACACTGGATCAGCTAAAGGAAGTAATCTGATAATGATCCCAAGTCACATGATGGTATAAAGGAAACCATCGATTTCAGACTGATAGACTTCAAGAACATTTATCCTTTCTTAATGTTATGGCTCCTCGTTTTACTACGTAAGTTTAAATAATTAGTGCAAACAACGCTCACTTTAGGTAACACCGGAAAATATCTACATCGGAACAGGAGAAAGAGGATCTTTTCCTTTTAAAGTTCCTCAGTGACTGTTCTAACAATTAACATGCTTTTCGTTTTTGTATATGGTAGTAAGGCCTGGTCTGTTAAATACTCATGCCGGGTAGTACTACGTTGAGTACCTTTTTTTGTCTATAAACAGACTAATGAATAAACATAATCGTGGAAGTCCGATTTCTTTCACCAAAATTACGGACGAGATGTAACAAGAGCAACTTGGTGCACGTCTACACCGCAATTATTGAAAGAAGGAAATCTCAGGAAAGAAAACTGACGTTCGAGCGCAACGAACTTATGTACAACTTCTTTTTAGTGCTCAGGGCGTTAATTGCCAATAGGTTTGTTACATCTGTGATTAGTAGGCTTAGCCACAAGTTGCCGATGAATCCCAAAAAAGTTTTCGATAAAAGTGTCTAAAAGTTGCCAAAAAGTTGCTATTTTTTTCAAAAAGTTGCCGAAAAGTTGCTGAATTTCCAAAAAGTTGCAGAAAAGTTGCCAAAATTTTTCTGCTTTTCGTACCTTTTTTGCGTGTTAAAGATTAAAAATTCGCACATTGCTTCTTATCAAAACTTTATTTGTCAACGTCCATTGATAATATCAGAGGTTCTTTCCATTTCACCTGATCAACAAATAGTCTATCAGAATGACATGAACAAAACATGGTTATATACACACATAATGAGCAGAATAGTTTTCATGTGACGTGTTGCCTTACACTCTTTCAGTATGAAATCCATTCACGTATGACTGAGTTTGATGACGTCCTCTCATCAAACAACGACAAGCTTGTTGCTCTGGTTCTGGTTGTAGCAGAGCATCACTGAAGCTTCAACAGTCTGCTCTAGGGCTGCATCTTGTTGGTTGGTAAAGAAATTGTTCATGATGCTGAAAACTCTTACAGCAGATGCAGAGCTTTGTTGTACCAAAAGAACTTTCTTTACCACGGAGGACCAGTTGGGCAGGTTTGCTTCATTTCTCGACCA
>BOPM01000955.1:102314-123829 GCA_022179025.1 Porites australiensis | reverse complement strand
CAAACTCCTCAAAAGCGCGTTTGTTGAGTGGTTCATGAATGAAAACAAAGATGGTCCACGAGCGATGGTGCAGCGGTAGCTTTAGGACGAGGCTAGGCTACACAAGACTGTCGAGCTGTCATAGAACAACATAGTTACAAGGAATTCTGTATTGCTACCTACGGTTTCTTTTTCGACATCTGATGTTAAAATTAATTATCATTACTATTTTTGTCGCGTCATAAAAGCAACAACGTTGTATTTAAAAAAACTAAGCACGTACACATGTAAAACTTGCTGTCAATCTGATTAGATTGTATGATTATTTACAGTATATTGTGTGCTTTTTTCATTGGATTTGACGTTTATTCCACATTTAATCCGCATTTCAAATATATGAAATTCAGATAGTCACAAACATTTATCCATCACTAACGGGTATATTACGAACCAGCAAAATGACCAGCTCCTAGTTGACTTCCTAGCTCAGTGGGTAGAGCACTGCACCGGTGTCGCAGGGGTTCGAGCATCGCGGATGATGCCATTGTATTTGCTCGGTGAGAAGAAGTGTAGAGAAAGTAGGCACAACCCTAGAGTACCTTCTCGGTTTCATGAAGTTGCCAGAAAATACGCTTGTTAATTGATCTAAATGTTTATTACTATCTTTGTTATTGTACATTTTACAGTGTTAACGCATTTCAAAGCAAAATGGGTTTTCCTTCGTAATCCTTTAAGCACAGCTGGAAGATTACTGAATTTTTTATCTTAATGAGTACTTTGCATTTTTAACCCTTCAAAGCAAAAGGAAAATATATCTATATTCTGCTTCAGAAATAGCTATTTCGAGAAGAGAGGATAGACTGTGAGAAGCCGGTAAAGAATTTGTGACTGTGTGGCGCTTGTAAATGTTTTCGAGATTTTGAAGGTGAAATCAAATTATTTTATGTGCAGTCAGTGGATGTAGTTTAGAAAAGTTCAAGCACGCGTGATATATTTAAGTTTTGAAACGATAACTTACTTCCACCCATGACATGTCGGTGTCCGTGGTCAAAAAAATCATGGGTGTTGCTGCCAGCCGACGGAGAGAGGAAACGAAAATCATTTTCCGCCACAAGACCTTGAAGCCTCAGGGCATGAACGTTCACTTGAGATATTTATGTTAGATTTTCATTTCAAAATTTAAGTTTATAAGTGTCCCACGAGGCTCAAACATCTTTTTATTTCCCTTTACTAATGCGCGTTAAGCGCGCGCGCGTTCGCATGTGTTGTGTCTATTTTTGAACGGCGCGCACGCAAGTGCTAACCGTAAGCTTTGGTGTCATTTTTTTAAGCAGACATTTTACACTGATGAAGGGGTTATTCTCGAAACGTCTGACAATTTAACAATCAAATATGACACTCGCAACATAAATTTTTTAGTACTTATAATTTCATACGAGTACCACGCAGCAAAAACCTATTTTGTGACATACTTGCGCGATCCGGTGTTAGAGATTTTGTGCTTTTCTTGGTATTTTGGAAGATGTTCCTGGTTTTTCGGGGGTTGTTCCGGGTTTTCTGGGGTGTGTTCCGGGTTTTAGGTGGTGTTCCGGATTTTTTAGGCGTTCCGGGATGTTCCGGTGTTCCAGTGTTCCTGGAAGTACTACATGCCATTAACTTCAGCTGCCAAAGTAAACAACTTTCAAGATGCTGCATAAATTTTCCGCATGAACTCACCTGTCAAATTTTGACCAATCAGAGGATAAACATTGGACGTAGAGCGTGACCAACGCGTGACCATGGTATGAAAAGGTCTTCCCCGCCTGTATTTTTTAAAAACTGGCTGAATTTTCGCGTCCGAGGTCAGTTTGAAATCGAAATTTTTACAGCGCGGGGTGGGGCTCCCAAACTAGCTAGAAAGTGTGAGAGTAAACATTGGTTTCCCTGTGGTGAGGACGGACGATCGGTCGTATGGTCACGTGATTGCCAAATCTTCTTGGATGGATAGATTACCACATTTCCTTAGCTATGGTGCTCTGTCCACGCGCGCGCTTCGCGCGCGGGCGGAGCTTTGCTATATATATAAGAATAGCTTAATTTCACATAGTACTTGAAATAGAGAGGAGAAGTGTGACGTCAGGCTACCATGGTAGCCATTTTTTCTGGATGACAGGGCCGATATTAAGAAACGACGACGGCGACAGTAACGAGAACGACAAAAAAAACCGATTAGCAAAACAACAACTTCCCACGTGCATCACACGTACATTTCTTAGCCGCCGATGCACCACTGCGACATGAGACTTCCTAATTTCACGCGCGCGGTTTAAGGAGTAGGTGAACACAGCACAAAAAGTTTCTTTTTCTTTTTCTAAGCTCTGATACGGTCCTTTCGGATTTAATCCAGAAAATTTCCCCAACATTTGACAAATTAAATGAAATTAAATAAGATCGCTGAAGTTTGAACGAGTACGAATTTACTTTTTAAGTCAATTTTCGCTTTGTTGTCATCCAAAAATATTGCTACCACGGCAACGTGACGTAACGACTTCTCTTCTCTATGAAAAACATGTAGGTCATATTTCAAAGTGGTCTTTCTAGCACGAATCACATGCATGGCTCTCAGTGCCGGCCTTGCATGTTGCTACATCTTTATTCATAGCCAAAAGACATAATGCCTTTGAAGAGTCATTAACATTTTAATCAATTTACCTCTATATGTACTTTTCTCATTTGCAGATTAACACGCCACTGCCAGCTATGTAACGGGACGTTGTCAACAAAATCGCGGGGGTCATTTGTGGCATGCAGATCTACAGAACTGAGTGTGCTATTCAGAAAGCTGTAGTTGCAGTTTAGTTCAGCAAATTAAAGTCCTAAAAGGATAGTTTATAGAAGCGTTATGTTATTGTCGTTGCATGACTATAATTATGCATAACTATGACAGTATTGACACATCTTTCAAATTTGGTCAACTTTAGCTGGTTATAAGAAGAATTAACCGGGGGATTTAAACTAATCAGAAGCGGAGGAATATTTTGGGTGAATAACCTATAGCATATCTATAGCGATACCGATTTTTTTGGCAGTGTATTAAAGCAATATGGTGAATATTTACGTGTTCAGCCTAAAATATTCCATAAAGTTTACTTAACTGATGTTAATGCTATTGCAAAGGGTTTTGAATTTCTTGAGGATATTTTCTTTCTTGTCTCTTGTCAACTCTCAGGTAAAAAGTCTAAAAACAACCAACTAGAAAAACGCGCTTCGAATTTCACAGTTACAAACCAAGAAAGATACAAATCCATAATTAACTTCAAGTCACAATTAAGCTTAGCTTTTGTGACGTGACCGGCGTATAATACAAGCAGAACGTGGAGTTACAACCGTTGTAACACTGATTGGGATATTTACAGTCCATATCCTTGCAAACAAAGATAACAAACGGGACACTGACTCCTGTCTAAACGGCGTAGAGGGCAGGAACGGTTTCCCGAACAGGAAAATCACTCGACAATCAGTCTGAATATCGAGGCACGAGCCATGTTCGCAGACTGAGGTTGGGCCTCAGGATTGCTGCTGTTAGGTTAGCAAAACCGCCTGAAATTTGGTTATGTAGCAATGCCTCAGTACCTTATCTCCCCTAACCTTTGTTGTCATCTAGCCAGCGGTTAATAAAGAAATCCAGCGCTCTGTATGGTTTGATATGGAAGATATAGATCAATATCGATCTGGAAATGACCAACATTAAAAATCTTTAGGAAAGTGTTAACAATACCCACAAGTCCCTACAGGTAGCCCAAGAGTAGGTCAAATAGTTGGTATGTATGAAAATTAACCGGTCAGATTTAGAAAGACTTTCAAAACAAAACCAAAACGCAGGAAGGTCTATTGGATAAAAAGCGGGCCTCTAAAAGTGTTTTAACACTTAAAACCTCGCATCAGTCAGGGGCACCCAACGAGAATATAGTTCAAAACCACTTAAAAATAGCATTGTTAAACGTATTTTATTATTTAAACGTTAGATATAGGCATATATTTATGCCCTAAAAATTTTTCATCTGTTCGGATTTCCTAGCTGAAAGTGTAATGATCCGAAGATTATAGGGATCAACACTTACATTTTCGAAAATTTCAGCCAGAAAAAGGGATCCCGAAAATTCTAGGTGACCTTTTTAGGGTAAAAATCCGTTAAAAAGTTTTAATTCTACCATTTTTTAGATGTTCGAAAATCCCAGGAGAGGTAGGCAAGCAAAAATTTTGCAACAAATGCTCCGAAAATTCTAGATCTCAAATCGTCTTCCGAACAGATATTTTCCGAAAATTTACGTTGGGTGCCCCGGATAAGTGGAAAAAATCTACTACAGGGCAGAGCTCCAAACCAGGAGTGCACACCTGGTCTCGTTTCGTTGCCAAGAGAACAAAGTCTGCCCTCAACACTAACCGAAATTAAACTGTCTATTTCTGATTATCTTGAAAAAGGATAATCAGCGAAAAACTTCTGATCATGAGCGGATACCTTTGTGCATTTTTACGCGGGGACGTTGGGGTCGTCGATCGTCATACTCGAGATAACTGATCCCCCCTGATATTTTCACATTTATTGCAGGGGACTGGTCAGGGTGGACAACTAAATATAGGGTGAGGCAAAAACTAGTAAGGCTGCAAGCCGTTCACCGGAGAATGTTAGATAGTATAACGCCATACATATTTAGCTTACATGCAATTCAGTGTTATCTAAACACCGATAGCCCAGGCTCCTGAGGAGCTGTCGATGGGAGTAAATTCACATCAAAGCTTAAACACGTTTGAGTTCTACACGGTTTAAAATTGTTTCTTTCTTATTAGCTGCTTACTGACTTACGTTAATTGCAAATTTGTGTAATTAAGTTACAGAACAGGTTAAATTTCATTCAAATCCAGTGTAAAAACCTGTGCTCCAGTTTTCCGTGTCTGCTTTCATTTTTTTGAAAACCTGGTTTAATTAAACATGTTTAGTTGGTGTGAATTGGACATATGATATTGCATTACAGCTGAAAAAACTGTGAAACAGCCCAAAACGCCACGGGAAAATAAGCCATGCAAAGGAGAGGCGAATTAAGTGGCCTTTTTTCATGTACGATCGTTCCATTCCCATACAAACTCTTACTTTTACGCTTTTTTGCAACGTCGTATTTATCAGGTCGGGCCATAACTAACCAAGCCGGCGTGCGGTAACATCATTAAAAGTCTTAGAAATTGCAATAAAGCGATTTTCGTATGACCTTTAAAAATGGTTTCGGTAAGTGTTCGTTATTTGTTTTATCAGCCAATGGATGAAAAGATCAAAACTGACATGGCCTCTTCGTTTTCCCACAATAGAAAACCCTTATACGGAGAAGGCATTGTTCGATTGTCCACTCGTGTTGCTGCTAGTATGACGTGAAAGCGTAGTAACGGTAGATTTCTAGAAAGTTCTCAGGCTTGAAGTTTTTTCACCCGATCGTTCGCTTAACCAGCCAAAAGCCATGCGCATTTGTATCCGTTCGATAAACCAAATGAAATCGCTGTATTTCTGTTCGTTTGTTTCTTCTGTTTTGGCCGCGCGTTTTCATTTTAAGGTCATTCGAAAATCGCTCTATGAGCGATAACTCGCTTGGTACAGTCTCCTCAAAGCGCTTTTTAGGACTTAAAAGAGGCCTTTTTCCATATGGCTGTGCATAGAATACAAATGAACAACGAAGTGTTAGGCCATGTTCACACGGCAAGACCTGCCGCTTCATATCAGGTCTTCTGAAATCGATCTTTTATGCAGGCGACACTATAATCACATCGTCAGCAGACTGTAACAGCATGGGAAGACTGCAAGAACCTCTTAATACATCTGTATCAGATGTTTTTAACTGGGCATTGGCCAATAGGCTTCCACTCAATAAGGAAAAGACCAAAGGTCCAATTAGTGAAGGGAAAGCGACTCTGGACCAAAATAAATAATACCCCTAGGATAACTTGCAATGGCAGTTTGCTAACTAACGTTATGAACGTTACGCTGCTAGGTCTTGAGATTGATGAAGAAATATCTTTCTCTGAGCATGTTAACACTCTTTGTAAGAACCTTACACAGCACATTGGCTTGTTAAGGAAAATTAAGAATATCTGCCACTTAAACAAAGATTACTTCATGACAATGGTTTGATCATGCCAGTAATTAATTATGCAAGTTTCCTCTGAACTAATTGTGATGAAGAAAGCCAAAGAAAGCCTTGTGGGAGTCCTGAACCTCCAGAAACGAGCAGCTAGAGTGATCTTGAATGCCCACTCTCTAGCACCATCAGTTCTCTTGTTTGATCGGCCGAGATGGTTGCCATTTTATAACGATGCTTTAATATCTAAATGTATCATTGCTCGTAAGCACAGATTGCGAGGTGAAGTCCCCGCTTATCTAAACAATCTACTCAAATTAAACAGTAACATCCATAGTGGACAAACTAGATATTTCATCTAACCTCTCCGGGATATAATCGCCATACTGAAAGAGGTAGAACTTTTACCACCACGATATTCAATATTTTCGCTTTGTTCACACGGAACTTTGAGCGGCTACAGCTAGGTGGCTAAATTTTCGCACTGTTAAAGTGGTTTCATGTGAACAGAACACCTAATCGCACGAATTTTCAACCGGTCGAAAATTTTTGTAGTGCCGTGTGAACGTAATAATAATTTGAATTAGATGTATAAAATTTTCCTAAGATACTGGTATTTGATTTGCGTACAGTGTAATTAAGGGCCTGCCTATATGAAGGGAGCCAAGCCAGTTAACCGGACTGGCGCTTTAACCGCCTGGCTCGGCTCATGCCTTATTTTTCTCTTAAAATTGCCGATGAGAAATCGAGCTGGCCCGGCTTGCCAAGATCCCGATTGTTCGCGCCGAGACCTCGGCAAGCGGGCCGGCTTGCCTTCTCACATAAGGCTCATAAGACATGTGCCGAAGTAGCCAGGCCCAGCTAACCAGGCTGGCTCACCCCACATAAAAAGGCCCTTTTAAGCTTCAGAAAAGTGTCTTTGAACACTCACAGAAGTTTCTAATCGAATCTTGCTAAGATTTTAAAAAAATGAAGTAAATCTGAATCCGACATATGACGTAACATGACTATAAAAAGCTCCCCAAAACAATTAAAAAGATGTTCTTGGAAGGCGAGTGTAGGCAGGAATGGCTGCTAGCGCCAGGGTAACCCAACTTCCTTTTAAACACGGCTTATAGAATTAGAAGAAGCAATTGCGGTAGTTCCAAGGCAACCGTGTTGATTGGATAACCGTCTCTTTTTGTAATCAGACCCTTGGGGCATAAAAATTAATAAATGATTTAACAAAGAAAACCCTTTCCGTCATAAAAGCCGTCCCTTAGTAACGAGCGAAATGTCCACGTATTTTCACCGAATAGAACAATAGAATATCTCTGATGGCAGCAACGTTTTAGAATCGACAGAATTTAATTTTAACAACTTTCAAAACGTATTACCATCTCTCTTACCCCCAACTTACAAGGCTAAATTGCAATCGCCAGGAATTATTAATTTCGCTTTATGATACCTTAAGGCCAATTGCTCAGTTCGAGTAACGCTGCTGTTATTTTTCATTTTACCAAAAGTGTTATCTATTAATTCAAGACACTTGAAATGTTCGAAGGACAATTCTTTTAGTGACAATAAATAAAAAGTGACGATAAAAGTACAATTAACTAATCTATTCATTATTGTTATTTGTCGCGATGGACGTGATAGGATATGAAACAATCGTTCTCTAATGCTGTTCACTTTGTCCTTTGTGTTTAACGTCTAAACGAGTTTAACAGTTTATATCAACAGTCTCAAGTATTTTTTCCATAAATCTTCTAACACTGGCTAATTCGGCGGAACTCCTTCAAATTGAGGAGTGCTCATCTTAAAAATTTCCGTGGCTATGGAAACATCTTTTACATGTCAGTTTACGAGAAGTCCTCAGTAGCCAATGGTTGACTACCTGTCAAATCATCTTAAGGTGTATTTGTAACTGTGAATGATCTCGTTCGCCAAACATATTGGACTCAGCAGATGAGGGTCGGAGCCCGGCTGATCAACTTTGCCAGGTTAGTAGTAACTCAAATATTAGAGAGCTTTAGATTCTAAGACGACGACGACTACGACAACGAGATTTTTCCAATACTAAGCAGTAACACGCGCGCGAACCAAAGTCATTTTGGCTGGAAGACGTGATAGCCGTCGTCATTCTACAACAAGGTTTGGCGGGAATATCGTAATGGCGAAAACAAGTTATTAAATGTTAGGAATTTTATCATTTAGCGATCGGGAAAGGGCTTTACCTCCATCAACGGAAATAAGCGAACTAACTTTTGTGGTGAAAAAAGTACAATGAGGCTTTCCGGGGTGTCTATTTCTAGACAATATGCGAGAAAACTTAAAATTAAATGTCGTCCTCGTCGTTGAATCTAAAGCTCTCTATTGATTAAAATAGTTAGGCCAGGGGGCGAGAGGCGACATGGCAAAACAAACTATAGTAACATCCTCCGTGTCGAAATACCTTTATTACCAATTTGCCTCCACATTCTAATTGAGCATGTCATGATTCTGGAAATAGTTAACGTGAATTTAAGCCGGGAAACATTAATCAGTTTCAAGTGAACAAGAAATCTAAAGTTAGAGGGATTCCTTTAATACTTAGTACTGAAAAATGCAAGTTCCTTAAGTTATCTGTGTGACTGCCAATGTCTATTTTTATAAAAGACCGTCTTCACTTTGTGGTGGAGCAGTTGAACTTTGATTACTATATGCAAAATTAAGAGGATCAAAATTGGTACCACCGGAAGTGAAGATACCGAAGGATTTTTTAAGGGGCTATCTTATATTTTTGGTATATGCATCGAGCTACTTGCAGTCCTTGAGGGGATGCAGTATTCACAAATTTCAATCACAGTAAAGGTTATTAGTTTAAAAATGGTCATTCGCGTAGTCTTGTTAAAAATGATATAAGAATTTTATTAAAGAACCAAGAGAAGTTAATAAATCGAGAATGCTGGTAACATATCAATACTGTAATAATATGTTTCAAGGGCACAACGGTAACATGGTGTATTGGTGGAAACAAATACATGAAGTTATCCATAAAAATAATTACAAAAATGGAATTACCTGACAAGTTTAACGAGAATGAAAATATCAGGCATTAAACTGGAAAAAAATAATGACGATGTAATGTATGGTTCATTAACGCTGCACAAACGTTAAGGGAATTCCTGATGATAATATTGAATTTTACTACGTTTGTAGGTGAGACAACTTTTGGGGAATTAATGACCATCATCTTTTTTTCTGAATCGCTATCACTATAAAAACTAGAGCATAGAATTGGTTCGCGGAATAGAAATAAGTCGTATGGCCCGTGACGAAATGTCACTTAAAGTAGTTTAGGAAATCACTAAACATTTATGAGCGCGGAGGAAAAGGAGCGACAATTCAAAGGAAGGCATTGCAGAGCTTTGCGAAAGAATTCGGACATTGCAGGACGAGGTGTACGACAGCAAAGAACAAGAGAGAAGGCCATAGAGCTGGTACACTTCCACTTGCTATGAGTATGTTCAGAAGGAATGTGTCGGCACAGAAGTCGATCTACTGAAAGAGGTTCAAGGGAGTGAAGGAAAAAACGGGCCGTCAAGTAATATGAGGATTAACATTTATTCAGAAGGCGACGTAGTTGCTCTCAAGCACAACTACAAGAAGTAACAGTATCATTCCTCTCTTCCTTGTAGTTCTTTAAAAAGATCTCCACAATAACGGTGACGCATTCTTGGAAGATCGTATGGGTTTGAGATGGCTGGAACAGTCAGAACTAGAAGATCCCCTTGTATACCAGATTGGGCACCGTGATGATAGAAATTCACCTGCGACAGGGTATCATTCGGGAATGTGCAAATGATAAAAGATGGATACAACTTCTGTTTGAACCGCCTTGAAGAGCAACGCCTAGTTTCATTGCTCCAGGGGTCAGTTGAATCAGATGATTCATCTGAGTCAGATGGTGACGGAGAGGAAGAGGACAAAGCTCAGGTGGACAACTTTTCTGAATTAGATTCAAAGCTGGAAAGAGTAGGTCTGGAAGTCTTACAACCAGATATGTCCTCTGACAATCTAGTTATTAAGCCAGGAAAAGCCAAGAGTGGTGCAGAAAAAGCTGTTAATCTGTAGAACCAGTGGCTTGTATCACTTAATTTTTGACCTCATGTAAAGCCAGTGGTTTGCTATTGGTAATTGATCGTGATCCACACTGTAACACAAGCAGAGTGAAAGAAGAAATATACATACTACTACACCCTAACAACATCAATAGAAATTCCAGAAGCTTGGTTTCCCTTAATCAAGAAACACAGCAGCAGGAGTCAGATCCGTACGACAGCGGACCAGTCTGAGGCAACAGCTCATACAAACAACGAAGTGAGTAATGCACCAATCTCAGCAGCAAAGAATCGACCAATCAGAACCGAGCTTGGACTCATATAAGTTGACGAGTTGAGCCTCTTTGGAAATGAAACATCTCTGACCCACACAGATAGGACATTAATATTAACTGGACAATTTATCCCGGAGGGCAAGCAGATATTCCTACTGGACAGGAAGTGGAAAGGTAGAGTAAGACGTTAGTTCAGAAGTAGTTTACAGTGCTGTACGTTTTTCAACCGGGTACCAACCAGCTGTGATTGCTGTTTAGCAAAAAATGTATTTGATATCAGTTCGAATTTTGAATCTTATGGTTTCTTGCATGTGATTGGCTTATAAACCTCCGGGTGGCCTTACTCGTATGAGCAACTGTCTGAAAATAAACCTTTTAAATACTCTTTATGAACGTAGCATATGAAAAAGTCAAGTTTCCGTCGCAAGATCTTTCAAGACGTGCGATACTTAAAGGGCAGTGGACTACTTTTAAGGTACGAATTAACAATAACTTACATTATGTATCTTACTAAAGCTCCCGTTTAAGAAAATCGCGTTTTAACATTTGTCTATCTAGTATCGCCAAACATTATATTTAAAGGATTTTAAATAAAATAAATGCACAAAAAGAGGTTGACTTATATTTATCTTTAAAGCTCTGATACAACTCACAACTTGATCTAAAAAGTTAATGTTTTTCTCATCAGCTCACTTGAACATATTCTATATTCCATGTCTGGGGATAAACAAAGTTTTTTGAGTTGAAATTTTGTGTAAAAGCATAACTGGGATCAATTTTTTCATCACAGCACAGGGATCTAAATTTGGGGAAAATGGGACTCGGGGGTCAAAATTAGGGCAAGAACATAGGGATAAATGGGTCCCCGATATACCATGTTACGACCCTGCCGGGGGCGGAAGACCAAGACGTTAAAACGATGAATTTGTACTGGAAAGAATCGGCTTCAATCCTTCAGAGTGAGGAAAGGTCAAGCATTGTATACTTTCGGCAAATGGCTGCCATCATAATAAATGTCAAACCTCTACTCATTTCGATTCCAGTGTTCTTCGTTTATTCTTCGACCAAGTTTATTTTGTTTTGGTTTTGACCTCAACCAATCACAACGCGCGAAACCGATATACATGCGGAAATGGTTAGACTGTTTAAGACTTAACGTTTCGTAATATGTAACAACATACATCTTCAGAAGTGATGGTTAAAAAGATTACAGTAAAATTTAAAGATCTAGGAAAAGACTGGAACCCGATAGAGAGGTAAAAGCAATAACTAATGACAAAAATGATGATGACAGTGACGCAATTTGAAGTCTACATCGGAAATTATAATATACGATGCTTAGCCTTGCGCCAAAAGCCAAGTTAAACAAGGGTTTACCAGGGTTCAAGCCTGGTTGAACCAACCAGACTTATCTGGCTTTCAAACCGGGCTTACCAGACTTTACCATATGTGCAAAAAGCCTGGTTAACCAGGGTATTCTTGGTAAGTCTGGTAAGCCTGGTTATCCTAAGAACTAGGTAAAACAGACTTTAACCAAAGTGTTAAATGAACCAGGCTTACCAGACTTTACTATATGTGCAAAAAGCCTGGTTAACCAGGGTATTCCTGGTTAGCTTGGCAAGACTGGTAAACCAGGCTTTACCAGGCTCTTAAAGTAAGTCAATAAACCAGGTTATCCTGGTATACCAGGGTTTTACTGGCTAGCCTGGTTTCTCATTTAATAACCAGAAAAACCGGGCTAAACCTGGCTCTTGAAGAACTGAATTAATAAGGATTTAACCAGGCTTGAACCAACTGAGAAAATTTAGTCTGGTTAAACAGGGTATTCTTGACAAAACTGGTAAATCCTGGTTCCCAGAATATCTTTGAGAAACAAAAAGTAGAGAAAAAGTTTTTCTTTGCCAACATTTTCAATTAAAGCAGGTTTTAAATCTCGAATCACTAGAGTTTCTTTTATTCTACAATGCAAATTTAGTGTTTATTTCGAAAAGAAGGCTTAAAGTGAATATTTGAAAGCTGGGTATAACATTTAACATATTAAACAAAAAATTCAAGGAAATATTTCTGTACAAAACTAATTGGGCAAAGGTATTTAAACCACATGACGAGTAACATATAAGTGAAGCATGAGCTATGATTTATAGAGAGAGATTGGTAGTGGCCGATTCAATTGTCAAAAATTTTGAACCTAACCAAATTGAAAAATTAAGTGGTTGTGGGAATTTTTACGGTACCGTTCTGGAGCTTTTCAAATATTTACTGCTAAGAAAAAAGCAAGGTAAATAACCAATATACCACTACCTAAAAGCGTGCCTTTCGTGCATCACGCACGAGCGAGATTATAAAGACTGCACCCCTCTTTTCACCTTTTTTGTACTACAAATCAGTTATCGTTATAAATTTATTGAATTCTTAAAGACGTGGACTGTGAAGGAGCTGAGAACTGATTTCTGCTTCCGTGACCACAAACAAAATAGAACTCTTAAGAGTGGGACATCTTGACTACAAACTTGACATTAGATTTTCTTCCCTTAAAAATGTTTACGTTGTAAAAAGCCATATCTACTACAATATTGCGAAAGTCATTTAATCCGTCTTTCAGCGAAATGAATAACACGATGACTCACGTTGGCTCACTTAGTACCTCCCAGTTAGTGTCAAGGAGAATTATTTTAACTATCAATTATTTTGAATTGAACTCTTCATTATAAATGATCAAATTATGGAAAAGGAATTGAGCATGGCTTTTTATTTTATTTTTCTTTATTTCTTTATTTTTTTATTTCAAACAACAGTCGAGTATTAACATAGCAGGTAGGGTTTCCCAAGCTCCGGGGTAACCCCAATAACCTTGTAAATACGTCGCTTTCTGAAGCAAAAATAAATGTCTGAAATGTGGGGGTGCAAGAATAACCCGCCTCCTTGGATAACTCTTTCCGGATTTTAAACAGGCCTCAGTGGGAACTGAAAGTTGAATAGAACAATAACGAAATTCATTTCCCATTAGTAAAAGCCATTCCTTAATAATAAGTAAGGATGTTAATGAAATGGAAAATGGCCCGAAAAAATCCCCAAGATAAAACTGATATCATGGATGAAACAAGCGCTTTAGAATTGGCAGAATTTTAACAAGTTCAAACAAGAGATATTATGGCTCTTACTTCAAACAAACATGGCCACTCATCTTATCCCATCTGACTTCGCCATTTTGTAATTACCATGATTTATTTTAATTCGCCAGGCCATAGTTATTAGAGGAGACTGGTTGTGAAAAGCGGCAAACATCAATGATAAAAACAACAGTGCTGCAGTTTATGTTCAAAGCACCGTGAAAGTGCACAATCCTTTGTTTTCTGTTGGCAAATTGTTACGGAATAAATTAATGCAACGTTTTTATTGGTCAATACAATCGAAATGATAGGAATTCTTTTGAACGTTGGGCACTTTCAGGTCCACAAAAACATGTAACAAAGGAGTCTGACGGGTTTCATAACCATTCCACTCAATTAACTATGGCCAGGCTATTCGCTTTGTGATTATGGACTTTCTCATTAAGTTGTATTGATATTTTATGGGAGGCCACTTGCCAAGACTGTCTACCCTTGACATTATTTGTCATTTAAGGCACCAAATATGTCACTTATTAGTACTTGTAAACTATCCAATGGATTCTTTTTCATGATTGTCTAATTGAAAGTATTGCTCATGAAAACTTTATGACGTGACAGGGGATACAGTCTTTTTACGCCTTATCTAATTTAAAGTCAAATAGTTTTAACTGCTGTAACCTCCATCGAACGTTTTTCCAATAAATTTTCGACCCTTGCTAATTGTATTCTTTTGCATTATGACGTCTCAGATTACGGGAGTTGTAAGTAGTCAATTACAAACTAACTAGCTGTCGAATCATAAACCGTGTTTGACCAAGAACATCTCTTCGCCCAGCAACAGACTCTTTTAGTCTCCGATCACATTTACTAAAATAATTTTGAACTCTGAGGAGCGTGGATGATCAACACCATCCAGGTTAGTTCTAATGTTGAGCAATAAACTTCTGCCAAGCGACCAATTACAGTAAACTTTATCAAGACCATCCCTTTAATTTCGCACTAAAACAGTAGAATTCAAATAATCAATTTGCTTCGGCAATATCATCACTAAAAGAGGGTTAACCAAGACTATTATGATAGGAACATTGGGCTGTGAATGAAAAGTTACTTATTTCCCTAGCCGTATAGAAAGAAAGAGGTTGAGATGCATTTATACTCTAATTTATAAATTTTACTAAGTTTGAAAACGGTGGTGTTTTCAATGTGTTTTTTTTGTATATTGTCTTCCGTGCCCGAGTAGAAAATGGTGTCTTCAGTCGTCCAAAGCCTGGCCACCGGCTTTCACATCAGAACTCACAAAAATACGAAAACAATAACGATACATCTCAGTTGTTGTTTGAGCTGTCCTACCAGCTGGAAACATTGTTCTTGCATTTCAGCATCCAACCTTAACTTTCGTTTTTGGGTCAACCAACGTCTTAATCGGAATATAGGCTTCCTTTCGGATTTGTAGTTATCATAGCATCATAGCCCCGTCGACCCACTGATGAACAAATCGTCAGGGTTCTGGCAATTCGTTTTTTATTGTAGCGCATTCATTAGCCACTAATTCGTGGAAAGAATGGGGTGATTAGAACGAAGCCCGACCCCTTTTACCTTCCCCTGGCACCGATTGCTATTTTTTAAAGGCGCTGGATACTCAGCTGCCGGTTTAAACATTATCAGGGACTGCAAGACCAGGATGTGCGACATATAACTTCAATGGCAGAGCTTGTGTGTTGCAAGAGGGGAATGTTATCTCCCGGGCGGAGTATGGGAGTATATAGCGGACACGATTTTAAGGCTCAATGTGCACGTTGTTTCAGCGTCACGGTAAATCCCAAGATGTTTATTATCAATTCTGTACTAAACATTTCTCTTTTTGTCTATACTCTTCTTGCCAGAGGGGCCAATTTGAAAATCCAAGCTGTTTTAAATAAAAGATGGCAGACTTTCCTTCTTTTAATATTTCTTTTCTTGCAAAACAAATGCGTTTTTTCGGACGCCAGAAAAACTCGAAATAAATACACCCGATTTTCGCACAGTCACATACCATTTGTTGTTTATTTTATTTGCGTTCGAGAAAAAGGGGGAGTAACTTACTACCAGGTTATCGCTCAAAAACTTTAAGCTCCCATACCAAGTGGTGGTATTAGAGAAGACTGCAAAGCGAGAGTCTTCACTGGGCAGCAAACAAAAATTTCTTTATTTTACAATTCCTTCTAGTTTTACTCCAATGTTGACCGATATGGATCTGTCGAATGATATGGCCTCTTTTAAAGCAGGGTTACCTGATAAGAGTGGAACAAACTTGTTTTTGCAAAGAGAAATCTGCCTTTTACCACTACGGGCGGACCATTTGAACGTTGAGGGGTGGGACAGGAAAGCTTGGGTGATTTGAGAAATATAATATATATCCTGCAAAGAGACTTGGGGCGAAAAAATCTCGCATATTTCACTTCAAATCGGCGTTTGGAGAAGCTTATCATACTATGCACTGTTGAAACTTTGCACATAAACATTTTGCAACAAATCACTGTAAGGGTTGATTTCTAGTGTCGCGTAATTTACGTGCGTTCGTGCGTAAAATTTATGGTCGCAATAAAACAGAGGCAATGCATGAACGGTTGCTTGTAAGCGTAAAAGTTGAACCTCGCTCAACTTCTTGATCCTTTAAGCTCAGCACTTTTTATCTTGCCTCTATTTTATTTAGGTGATTAAAATTTACGTGCGTTGACGTGCGTAGCCAAAAACGTGTCCGTGAGAATCAACCTTTATAGTAACAATGGCCGTTTTTATGCTAGTGACGTTAAAGTCGTCTAGACGCATTTAACGTTTGAGACGTTAAAGTCGTCTGGTGTAAAAACGGGACGCCCAAAAGTAGACGACCTTATTTAAAAAAGTAGATTTTTCTGAAAAAAAGGACTAGGCTTACTCTCGGAAGACACTGGACACGAGTTAAAGCGGCACCAAAAATGAACTTCTCTGGACGAGTCGAGCATAAATGCGTCCTAGTTTACGACGTCCCGTCTTTATACCAGACGACTTTAACGTCTCAGACATTAAAGTCGTCTGTTAAGTGCGTCGTTCGGACGCACTTAACAGAAGACGTTAAAGCCGTCAGACGTTAAATTCGTCTGCCTTATTTACCGTTTTTATACTAGACGTTAAAGTCGTCTTAAGACGACTTTAACGTCTCAGACGACTTTAACGTCTCTAGCATAAAAACGGCCAATCTACTTGTTCACCCGCAGATCTTTTGTACGTCAGCTAGAAAGCTACAGCTGTTATTTTCTGTTAGCACGCCGGGTCAGAGGCAATAAAAAGTGGACAAAAAAGTAGCTAAAATTATGAGCAACGTAATTATGACACAACTGAAGTGCATCCTTGCAACACCTAAATCCCAGTAGCTTTAAATATAAGAAAATTCTGTCCAACAGTTATAGGATACTATTATTGGAATGATATTCCTTTATCTATACGTGAAAAGACAACTAAAAAATTGTTTAAAAGAGCACTTTTCAACTATTATGTTCCTCAGTATAAATCATCGCCACATGCACACCGACTCTCAAATGTCATATTTTTTATGTGTGTGTGTGTGTGCTTTTCTTTGTTTCTGTCTTTTATATATTTTTCATAGTTTATAGAGTTTATACTTTTCTCTTTTTTTCTTTTAACCTAAATAAAACTGTAATTTAATCAAAGGGCAAGTAATTAGTTTAACTATATCCTGCCCTCTCCATTTATTCTTGTAACTTAATTCTACAAATAGCATCTTCATCTTCAAATCTTGTAATACAATGCAATATAAATGGCTTGTAAAATAAATAAATGGAGAAAAAAATAAACAATAAAAGTGGTCGGGGCTTGACTAGGGCTTTCCACAAGTTGCTCGAGATTTTATGTTTTTATCGCAGAAACAGCTAGCGACGCCAAAAAAAAATTAGACTGCTTCAGAGGAATTTATTAGGCTTCTGCTTTCCGAGTCACGCCATCGACATTGTCACTCGTCTCACCAAGAAACAACAACAACAACAGCATTGATGACAATAACCACAGCATTGAATATTCTAAATTGGTCAGTTTTTGTTGAATCTTTTCTGAATTGCGCTCATTTTCTGTATTAACAGTAATTGCTATCGGTTAGTGAGGTCATTTGCAAATTGGTCTTTACCCCGCGTCTAATTGTCCACCAGCATTTTTCAAATTTGGCGGGAGACGTTTGCACATCACGTACGCTCATGTGAAATATCCTGGGATTTTCCGTGACGCTAAAGCAACATGTTGAGCGATCTGAAAATCGTGTCCGCTGAATGCCCTCATATTCCGCCCGGGAGTTAACTTTTCCCGTTGCAAGGAGGCGTTGTCCAGCGTTTACATGGAGAGCTTTGCTGACATGAACTAACCTCTCTGAGACCCATTACCATCACTTAACAACCGTCATATGCACTTTACTCTATTATTTTTACTAGCGTTTCCTTGTTTCGCTTTTCTTTTATTTATTTTTTGAGCTAGCCCTGTTTATTTCTGTATTGCTACCCACCTAGAATAGCGCTGCTCCGCTGTGGGAATCGTCTGAGTGATAATTGTAAACGTTTTTCATATCAAATAAATAGATGTTTGCTCTGTTGTTGTATTTTTATCAAAAGGAGGTTTTTTTAAGTCAGCAAAAAATTTCATTTTCAAAAATGACTTTGTTTGTATCTCATTTTCCAGTTGCAGATGCAATGAATACTTTGTGGATTTTGGCTGTGATCATTTTGGGCTTGTCTTTACGTAAGTATGTCTACCTCTTTACTGAGCTTGGAAATCAGCATACGTAGAAGCATCTTTTCCTAGTTATTATACCGACAAGTGGCTTATTCTCATAGTTATGTATAACTACCCAAACATTTCATTAATCTCGGAAGAAAGAACCAAGGTATTTTCATTCGCAGTTCAGGATTCAAGTGTCTGTGTAAAGAACCGCCGAGAAACTGTAAAACGTGGTTGTATTAACGATAGATAGTGTCACTTACGTTTGAGTCGAAAGAATGTAGTATTAAGAACAAGATGGTTGTTTGAACGTGTTGGTAGTTAGGCGATGTTCCACTGTACTGCTCAAAAACAATAAAATAATGCTAGAAAGAACAGCTTGAAAACGGTTTTATAAGGACGAAAGAATCCATATCCATCTTATTGATTTCCTATTTCAGGTTCTTCCAGCCAAAGTTTAAATTTACCGATCGTTACGAAACCTTGTAGTTTTTGAGCCCTAGTTGTCTCTTTAAGTTATCTTGTATGGGACTTTTATATTTCTATCATCTTTGCCACGGTAACTCTGACAATTGGGTCTGGTTGTTTTCTTCCAGATGTTGGTCAGGTACAAGGTAAGTAAAACCATATTCACATGATAAGACATTTTCTCATGCATATGTGATTACTAATGAGCTTACCACACAAATAGTATAAAAAAACCAAGGTACTATGTCATATTTGTCCACGTGTCCATCGTCGTATCTTAGGTTAGCTGATCTGGAGAATTTCCCCCGCCTTGTTATTTAACATATAATTCTGAAACTGTTTTGCCTCAAAAGTTCAAAATATTTATAAGCTCACTGTTCTATCTTGGGCTCCAACAATGTAATCGTACAAACCAGTTGATTTTTGAGAGACACAGGGATGTTCAGACGTTCTTAGGACTTCGCCAAGCATTTCTTACCTGTGATGACGTGACGAACCCCTTAAGAACGTCTGCATGAGAGGATACTTGGCTTTGGTGTGTCTTCTTTTTGCACCAAAGATCCGGTTCATGATGAACTTGGCTTTTTTTGTGTTAAGTCAATTGACAGCGTTCGGAAGGTACTCAATAAAATGAAGACTATTATAAACCGAAAATATGTTATACACGAAGTACTCTACCGCTGGCCATGTGAAAGACACCAAAGCTTCAAGCTCCCCCAATGAGTGGCTTAGTTTCAAATTTGTAGTACCACGCTTTCTCTTAGTCAAGTGTGTGCATCGCTCAATTTGCCCGTTTCATAATTAATTTTGCGTTGTTATAATTTCGCTGACATTATCCGGGCATCCTGTATTTTGCAGAGCCCAGTCTTATTGTTTACTTCCCATGATATTGACAGTAATAAAAATAGCATTGATGGCCTGTTACAAGAATCAGTAAAGAAAAGTGCTTTCCTTCGAGCGCCAGATAACTGACGAGCGCTGGAATCTGCAGTTTTAAAGAGATATTTATGTAAAGTGTGAAACGAGTTACTGGCGACCGAACAATGAAAGCTAATGAACAATTATTATCGTCGTTTAGCACGTTTTTGTTGCGAATACTTATTCATTTTTTTCTTTTCTTAAAAAAGCTCGCTCCCGTGTGACTGCTGGTGTTAGGTTGCCACATTTTTAAAAAATCGTTTTGTTTTTCAACGTACACACGTGTTCTTTCAATTTAGGTAACTGTACTGAGAAGTTGGATATAGCTCTTCTGACTGACACTTCACTAAGCATGAGGAAAAAGGAAAGAACGACCCTGTACGTATTGGCTAGCAAGTTGATAGACAATTACCCTCTCTCCGATGGAGGAAACCACTATGGTTTTATTACGTTCGATCGTAAAGTCAAAATCCACCACAATTTTGGAACGCAGCTGTACTACAATAAACAGGCTGCGTTTAAACTGCTGATGAAGAAGAAAGTCCTTCTAGTTCCCGGTAGGAATCAGTGGGGAACTCGTGCAGATATTGCTCTACACAAGGCAGCAACAGAGCTATTCACTAGCGATGGTGGAGACAGACCAGATGCAAAAAATGTTCTGCTTGTCTTAACTGACGGAAAACAATTTATGTTAAAACAAGATCAAACTATTTTACCCTTCCAAAACTTTTCAGAGAGCACAAAAACACTGGAGGTAAGTCTTTTAAGTCATAAACAAAACCTCTCCGAACACATAATTATGTAAGGCGGCCATTTCAGTTGGGCTATTATTTGGGAATTTTCCTTACAAAGCTAACCCTACCATATCGGAACTTTATAGACAAACAAACGGTCTATATAAGATTTCTTGTCTACTGCATAACTGCAATGGTTTTTGGCGCCGGGGCCACTGTTGTTCAAGTTACACTGCACAAAAAATTGGATTTACACAAATTACTCGGGGCAAATACGGTGCAAAAAATGCAAACTAGAGGGAAATCAAAGGCAAAGATGGTAAATACTGCAGCAGTTTCAAGCCAGTTTAATTGCGGTTGTAAATTCGAGGGCAAATGCGGTATTTACCATCTTTGCCCTTTGCAATTTTTTGCACTAAAGTTGCATCAGTTGAGTAAATTTGGTGTAAATCAATGTTTCGTGCATTGTTAGTTGTTGCGTTATTTTGGTTGTACTCCAAATGTTGTTTCTAAAGTGTTTCTTTGGCTCCTATTTCCGTTTAAGATTGTGCTTTTTCCAAAAAAATTGATCAGTATAGAATCCTAGAGAGAGAGCAAGAATTGAATACGAGAGCAAAACCAACCCAAGACCCAGATGTCAACCCAGATCAAAACCTCAGATTCTTAAGGGGTGTCGAGAGTGAGGTCATTACAGGGAAATCTCAGACCGAGGGCGAGGTTTGAGATTTCACTGTAATGACCAAACGAAGAGGTTAATAAGTTATTTATTAAATGGTCTTTTCAGTATGAACCTTAGCCTGCGATCAATTGAAGCCAATAACTGATCAGCGGATAACTTTAAAAGACGCTTCACCTCAATTAGTTGTACACTTGAGCCCGCAGTACAGTCATGTGACACTGGTCAGCGGATGCCCTTTTTGACAGCTGTCAAGTGACCATCACATGGATGTCACGTCTATAAGGGTGTCCACTATCAAGTTAAGCACAGATTGTATATGCCCTGAACACCTAGCTAGTAATGCTCGATCATGACAAAGAAAATAATGTTCGCTTAGCGGCTTATCATAGCGTGCGTACTAGTGTAGCAATAAAATAAAAGCCTTTAAAAAAC
>BOPM01000955.1:77409-88628 GCA_022179025.1 Porites australiensis | reverse complement strand
AATAGAGGACTGTGAACAGTCTAAAGGCGAGTGCTCTCACCACCGCGCCTCCCTTGCTCCCCAACTAACTATAAACTGAGGCAAAATTCGCCCGAGAATTTGAGGTAGTTTAACGCCATGCATGTTTAGCTTATATGCAATTATTTAAAATCTGGTAGCCCGGTCTCCCTAATTAGGAGCCATCGATATGAATTATGCCCCATTCACATCAAAGCTTAAACATGTTTAAAACCTGTTTAGTTAAACACGGTTTAAGATTGTTTCCTTCATAAAAGCTGCTTACTGACTTCACTTTATTGCAAATTTGGTGAAAAGTACAAAACAGGTTAAATTCAAGAGCCATACGGGCCCTTGGTTAAATAACAACTCAAATAACTATGAAACTTCCCAAAACGCCACGGAAAAATAAGCGATACAAAGAAGAGACGAATTAGGTAGCTTTTTATGTACGAACCTTACATTCCCATGCAAAATCTGACTTTTATTCTTTTATGCAACATCGTATTTAGCAGTTCGGGTCATAACCAGGCCAGCGTACGGTAATGTCATTAGAAGTGTTAGAAATTGCAATATGATCGATTAAGCTTGCAACACAGTCTCTTCAGAGCTCTTTTTGGGACTTAAAACCGAGAGGCCTTTTCTCATTTCAACCGGTCGAAAATTCGTCCTGTGCCGTGTGAACGGAGCTGTAGTAGAGTGGGGAAAAAAACGACGTCTTGCCAAGCGTTTTCGAGTTTGGTTGCAGAAACCTTACCATTTTGTGTTATTTTACTCTGTTTTTTACGCGTCAAGACGTTAAGTAGGTGAAAAATCTCAGGTACGGACGATTTTTTTGTCTTTGAAAAGTGAGACTTTGATCGACTCCTCAACGCTAAGGCTACGTCCACACGTATCCAGATACACAGAAACAGCATACTTGATATTTGCGTCCGGCAATAAGAATTTAGTGTGGTGTATCCGGTTTGGATTCATCCACCTATCCACACGAATAATTATACGATACTGCTATTTACATTTGATAATTACTATCTAGCAGGCATGCGCAGACCCTGCCGACGATTCGATTTCGCGGCATTTTTTAATGTCACTGTAGCTTTATCGAGCACAATGGCTAGGCCCGCCTGTACGTTGACCCACCAGGCTCTTGTTCGCGCTGGACGAACCCAAAATCGCTTTTGCTTGATGAGGTTCAGAACGATGACATTTTGCACGCCTTCGTCTCGAACTTAGAGACTCCACAAACTGAATGAGATTAAGTCTTCTTTTGAAATGGCTAATTGTTGTCCTCAAAAAAGCAAATTTTATTTCAACGCATGCAATAAAACCGCCATTCAGTTGAACTTGAAAGTTTTCATGAAGACTGGATCCGAGTTTATGACTTAGCTGACTTCAAGAATATCAGGTTTGAGTAGTCCACACGAATTCACTAAACCCGCCGGATTCAAAAAAAACTATTCTAGAGAGCGGTTTCCGTGAGCGGATTCACTGGTTTCGTGTGGACGGAAGACTGATTTGTAGAGAAAGTCTGCGCTTTGAAAAGTATCCGGATTCGTATAGACGGGGCCAAAACTGTTACAAGAAGTGAAGACTCACCCAATTTCTTTTTTCTTACAGTAATATCTTGGTCATATTCCTGATTTTAGGTACTGTTAAAATTGAGAAAGGGTGAATACATGGTAAACAAAATAAAGGAACGATTTGACATCAAATACAAATCAAAAACATTTTTCGAATCGTTCAAATAAAGTTCAGAGGAAATATTCTTTGTTCAAAAAAAAGAACTTGGCGGCTTGCATTGTCGATGAAACACATACCATCAAAACCTGGACAGGATTAATGAATGAAACACTTACCCAAAAACCTTTCGTTATTTGCTCGAAGGCGGTCCTGTCGTCTGATGTTAATGTCTCGTTAATGCAGCCTATAAACTTAAATACCATTTGAACACTCCAACTTTTCTTTTAGATTACAGCCACATAGTCCCATTGAAGTGACCTCCAAGAACTGAACTTCGATTATACCATTTAGTGGCGCAAAATAAGACCTTCACTGCCTAGTAAATGTAGTACATGTTTACAAACTATCTGGTGTTTTCTTTGATTGACAGTTTTCTCGCCTACCGCGAACATTTATTTCCTCAGGAGTCTCTTAACCAATAGGAATTTTCTACACTCTCAGAAAGCGAGCAAAAACGTTTTTCATGGGTAGCATGTGTAGCAGGCGTCGAAAGGTGTAGGGGATAGGGAGGAAGGAAAAAAGGGAGGGGCAATGACAAGAGAGGATAAGAGACGCCTGCTGTAAGAGCCCTCTTTAGTCTCGCTTGCGTAAGCAGCGAGACCCATAATCTGCAACACGTTTTTCGCCCCGGGGGTACTCCCTTATATAAGCTATGTAGGTATGTGCGGCGCCAAAGGGTATGTTTTGTTCAGCCGTTTTGGCTCACACGGTGGGTGACTCCTCCTAAAATGTTCTGTAATTGGTATTGTTGGGTTTCAGATGACGTCACTAAAATTCAAATTACAAAACTATGGATCCTACCGAGATTTCACTTTCATGGTGTATTAGAGCAGCTGAATACTAATTTTCAAACTAATTTTCGCTCTAAAAGGTTTCTTGGTTTTGTAGTAGAGTACGCTTGTATTTCTAAGCTTTTGCGTGACGCAATATTTACATGACAGCCCGAGAGAGCTGTCATATAGGTTAAAAAAGTGACTTTTTTCGAGGAATTTTGCTATCTAAACAGTTCAAGTACTAGAAAAAGTATTACTTTAATGTTTGTGAGTTCCTTTAGGAGTAAATTCACGCTTTTGTAGCAAAACTCGGTAACAGATGTCTCTGTTGGTTTGCGTCCGCCATGTTGGAGCTCATCCGGATGAGCTCTAGCATGGCGTCTCCATACAAAGCTCTATAAATAAAAACATTTCCTCGGATATCTCGTATACGAATTACTCCTTTGACCCAAATCTTGGCGAGGGTCTTTGTATATTTACCTCCTTTCATTTCCCAGATTCTGGACTTTATCTGTCGAATGGTTTTGAGTTTTATTTTGATCTATTTTGAATGGCGTGACAATGAAAACCAGCAATAGGATTTAATGGAGCCGAAACCAATTGTGGAATTGCACGCATTTTAGGCATCCTACTGATGAACAGTTGGGACACGCAGATATATTTTTTAGCAACTACTATAATTTGCTGTCTGTCTACTTTGAATTTGAATAGGGTATCAATTTCGACCATTTTGGTCTGAAATAGGGTATGGTTTGTGCACTCTAGTCTTGAATTGGATATGTTTTTTTTGAAGAATTAGCTACTTCTTCATAATTTGGCGATAAGACCATTTGGTGTTTACGCCAACTACCGTGTACGTGCCATAACAGCGTGTCAGGCGCTCCGTTCACGCGCCAGGGCTTCAGGTCTAAAATTTATCAAATTTTTGATCAGGTCTGAAATAGGGTAGAGAAAATCACAGATTTTGGCCTGAAATAGGGTAAGGGTTTCAGGAAGCGTGCCGCACATCCCCACCCAATTTTTCTGGAAGTATTCCCCCGGGCATTTTGTCGTTTTTGCGTCAGAAAGAGCGAGTCATTGTGCCTGGCGTCCCTTGTGGACACCGTAGAAACTGGGACTAAATAAGAATCGTTGCGTGATGGAAGCCACGCATGTTTTGCGAAGAAAGCTTAGGAAAGATTAACTTTAGAACTTTTCCGAAACGTGTCGGCCCACAAATTCTATCGCTTGAAAGCGTTGATTACTTTGGAGCAAGTGAACACTACTGATTGGTCGAAAAAAAAATAAGAATCTGAATTAGCAAAATTGCGATGGTCGGGTGTTGTAAACTTTCACTGTATGCAAATGAGTCTCGGGATGAGCATGCGATTTATTTTCGGCGATGATTGAAAAGCCATGCCGTGTAAATCACTTTTTCGATATCTGGCAATGATGTTATTTCTCTGGAATCGAGGCTTTTGAATTAAAAAGTATCGAAGTCGATAAAGTAGAAAGTAAAAAACATTTAGCGAGTAAATCTGTTTCGTTTCGTGTACAATTAATCGCCTCCTCATTTCTCGATCTAATCTTCAAGCAAGGGAGACTGAATCCGCCGTAAGCGGCTTCTTGTTTGTTCATTTCTGCGGACGCTGGCGTCAGCAAATTCCTGATTGGCTAAGCTGCAATGAGTAACTTATTGGCGTGTTGATCCTGGCGTGGATTGGTGGGAGACAAACATGATGCAGGCAGAAAGGAAATGCGTTCTACTGGCATCAACTTTGGAAGATCAAACTTATTCCAATCATGTAGCCACTTCACGGTAAAACCCGAACTAGAATCAACTGTAAACCTTGTTTAGCAGGCAGAAATGCTCAGGTGGGTTTTGTATACTGGATTTTTCCAATCACCGAGTGGCGATTCAATCGAGATTCAAGGCGATTGCTATTCTCACTGCATACATAATTAGCGCATCACAGAATTTGAGCTATTTCCTTCGGATTCCGCCGTGCTCTGCGTCTTCGGGGCAGGTATGATGCTTTGCGGTCTCTTTGCTTAAATTCTCGTGTTTTGCCTCGATCGTTGTCATTTTGCCCGCGTTCCGGTGAAGGAAGCTTCAGTCGCTGCAATCCACCGTCGACCGGCACCAGCCTTTCATGTCATGGCTGCCCCTCCTGCTCCGCCTGCTCCTGTTCCTGACGAGGCTGTTGAAGAGCCAGCTGGCGCTGTTGAAGCTGCTCCGCCACCAGTGGTTGAGCCTGAGGTATTTTTTGCTTTTCTTTTGTTTCGGTCAGCAAGCCCTGCGAGCCACTCGTTTCTTTGCCACGCGTTTACGTATTTTTCTGTTAGGTATTTTTCTATACTTCCGAATGTAGTCCTCCGTTTTGCTTGCTGGTTGCCACGTGTTTACTCGGGTGTTATTTTTCCATATGCTAGCGTTTTTGCCGCTTTGTAAGCGAGCTTTTTCCTCCCTATGGCGCGCGAGATTAGTCGTATGTCACGCTTTCACGTGTGCTTAGGGTTTTCGCTTCGCGGCAAGAGTTTGCTGTTTAATTTGTAGCGTAAGAAGTTTTCCTTTTATTGTTTCGTTAGTTACCGCTTTCAGCGGCTTGCTAAGGTGTTAGTTCATCAATGCAGATTTTTTCACGCTTTATTGCAAGAAGTTTACACCTTAGGGCATAAATTATAGGACCTTTACTTTTCTTAACTGTGCTCGCTCGTTAAACAAACAAAATTATAAACATATTATATCTATTAAGTTTGGGAAGGAAAAGGAAAGTGAGTGCTTGAGGTTTCCGCTTTGTTAGCGAGGAGATACCGCTTTTCTATAGCGAGAAATGGTGGTGGTAAGATGTGCGTATATTTTTGCGATTGGGGGGTTTTTCGCTTCACAAACGAGGAGATGCCGCTTTATATTGCGAGGAACGTTGATCGATATTGCTACGCGAGGAGATACCGCTTATAGCGACGAAGTTGTGTTAGTGATTGTACATAATTTATTTTGGGGCATATTGGGAGTTTTCGCTTTTCGTGCGAAGGGATACCGCTTTTAGGCGAAGTCTGTTTATCGTTTTTGTTAGGAGATACCGCTTCTTAGCGACGAGTACTGGTAGCGGATGTGTGTATATTACCTTTGCATAATTGAAGTTTCTGTTTTGTCATAATGAGATACCGCTTTTAGGCGAGGAAATTATATTAGTGGTCATTTTTTGTTTATATGTCTATTTCATGCGAGGACATGTGGCTTCATGTTGTACGACTCTGGGGGTTATGTGTTTTCCGGCGGTAAGGAAGCATGCAAAAAAAAAAAAAAAAAAGATTGAGAGAAGCGGAAGGTAAATGACATCAACAAGGGAGACAGGAACGTTAGTTCGTTATCATACCGTATGGTTATGTATTTTCCCTTTTGCTCGTAGTTTTCCATTTAATATGTATTTGAGGGATACCGCTTTGTAGCGAAGTGTCTTAGTCATGCTGATTTGGCAATGTTTTTTCTTTACGACTTTGGTTGGTCTACTTTAGTTTTTGTTTCAGGTGCTTTCTGTTCCTTTTGGAAATTTAATCGCCTTCTATGCGGCCCGTTTTGCCACTGTCAGTTTGTTGTTTTCGTTTCGTTCACCTTTGTTTTTTTTTTTTTAATTTTTTCTCTCGTCTGTCAGGCTGATGTTCGTTTGGTTGAGTTAGAGAGAAAGGTCCGAGCCCTTGAGCAGGAGAAAACTTTGGAAACTACCGAGGGTACTTTGGTTAACCTTAGAAGATACCTTAACCGTCCTAATAGCGCTTTTGACCGTTTCGAAGAGTTGGACATTTTACAAGCTTTAGTGCGCCTCGCGCGCACCCAAGCACACCAGAAGGCTGAAGAATATGCCGCGGCCCTTGACGAGGTACGAACCAGATGGGACTCTCTCAGTTCCCCCGAGTTGCAGCGTTTATTGCTCGGGCTGTTGGGAGACCCCGTTAGAGCTAAGGTCGCTAAAGAAGCCGCTTCTATACTAAAGTCTGCTTCCAAGACGTCTGGTCAGTCGCACGTTGGCCCTATACGTCCAAGGCTTGGAATACCGTTCGGGCGAGGACCATGTTTCAAGTGTGGCCTCTTGGGTCATTTTGCGCGCACCTGTAGGGCCACTCAGGCCCAGTTTCCGTACGGACAGGGACGTGGAGCCCTTAGTTATGGAGGGCGCGCAAACCCTCGCTGATATACTCGCTTGATGTTTGATTTACAAGATTTTGTTGACTTGTAATTTCCTTTTTTGTTTTATTTTTCGCTGTTAAATAAAACATTTTTGCTTGTGTTCGTCTTGGTCCATGTCTTTTTTTTAAAAAAAAAAAAGAAAAAAAAACCTTTCTCGTCGTTGACCCTGGGGGACCTCCTATGTGTCTCTGTCCTGGACCTGGTTCGGATTCTGGGGTCAAGGAGGGGTTGGTTTCCCTGTTTGTCTCCGCCTAGCTTTACAGTTTTCCCTTTACTCCCTTTTTCAGAGGCGTCATTCTCGTTTCGCCTCGCAGATCTTGGAGGCTCGGGACTCGTATTTACAGTTTCGCGGATCTGTCCCTCTTCGCTCTTTGGCACAGGGAACCCAGCCCTTCGTTGGCCCCCTGGCCTCTCCGGAGATGGTTTCCTCTCGCCCCGAGTTAGGTGTTTTGACCAACCTTCGCTTCCCTGACCCGGGTCATTTTAAAGCTGGCATGATTCACGAAAGTTTCCCTGTTTGGCAACGTCTTCTGGCCGATTATTCCTGTGCGGTGGATCTTCTCGAGATTCTCCGGGATGGTGTTCGTGTGGAGAATTTTTTCACCCCATTTAGGGGGGATTTTAAGGGGCAGTTCTACCATGCGCAGACCCCTCCTTCCATTCAGATCAAGAACGCTGCTATTTGCGCACAGTTCGCTGATTTTATCAGCAATACCATTGTTCAGTGGGTGGCTTCAGGGGTTTTGTCCGTTTGGGGAGAAGTTGGAGTCGTGTCTCCGCCTCATTTGGTCCTTCCAATTACCATTGAGCCGTCCAAGCCTCGTCTCTGCCACGACGAAAGGTTTTTAAATTTATGGATTAGGGATCTTCCATTTAAATTAGATCACCTGGCGGATTTGCCCCGGTATGTTTTGCCTGGGCATTTCCAGACGACTTTTGATGACAAGAGTGGCTACCAGCATGTTCGGCTGCATCCATCGTCTGAGACGTACTTTGGGCTCGAGTGGGATAATTTCTTTTTTGTGTTTCGTACGCTCCCCTTTGGTCGGAAGGCCAGCGCCTATATTTATCATAATTTAGGTCTAGTCGTCTCGCATGCCGCTCGCTCCCTTGGGGTTCCCCTGTCACAGTATATTGACGACCGTCATGTGGGACAGCTTTTTGCCTCTCCGCTGCGTTCCGTCATTCTTCCAAGCACTCAGAGAGCTGAAGCTGCAGCTTACATTGTGTGTTACATTCTAATCGAAGCTGGCTATTTCATTAATACTGACAAGTCGCAGTACGTTCCTTCTACGGTGGTCTGTTTTTTGGGTTTTTTATGCGATTCTATGCGCCAGGCGTTTCTTATTCCCCAGGATAAGAAGACCAAGTTCGCGACCTTGCGGGAAAGTATTTTGTCATCCTCCTGTGTCAGTCTTAAAACGCTGCAACGTTTCGCTGGCAAGGTCGTTTCTTTTAGTTTAGCCATCCCTGGTTGCAAGCTTTATGTCCGCGAAGTCTTTAACGCAATAGCCCAGCTTACGCGTTCTTCTAAGGCTGCTGCTAAAGTCCAAGGAAGACTCCGCTTTGATGTGGCGCACTGGCGCTTCGTAGACGATTGGTCAGATTGCTTGCCTTGGAGGTCGGAGCAACACTGTATAGTCTCCCTGTTCTGTGATGCCTCTAAACGCTCGTGGGGTGGAGTTCTTTTTAAGGACGGGAGAAGGATCGAGTCCAGAGACTATTGGATGGATGCTTCGGATGATATTAACTCTCTCGAGGCTAAGGCTTTGGTACGCTCACTCTTGGCTTTCCGAGACCATGTACGTAATTCTAGGGTTGATATTCATACTGATAATCGAACCCTCACGGCCGCCTTGGACAATTTTGGCTGCAAGAATTCATCTGTTAACGATTCTGTCAAGGAAATCTTGAAGTGTAGCCGTCAGTTAAACTTGGCTATTGATGTCCATTATGTTCCTTCCCGCGACAATATGGCAGACGCACCTTCTCGAGCGTGTTCGGACCTCGACTGTATGTTGTCAGAACAGGCCTGGAATTCAGTGGAGCGCAGATTCGGTCCTCACTCCTTCGATCTTATGGCGTTAGACAGCAACTGTCGAAGGGATCGTTCTGGTCTAATGCTTCCTCATTATTCTCCTTGGCCTACTCCGGCCTCTGATGGGGTTAACGCATTTGCGCAGCCCATCCCATTGGAGCATAACATTTACGCTTTTCCGCCTTTCGTTTTACTCGGTCCGCTATTGAGGTATTTTTTGGATCAGGGATTCCATGGAGCCCTTACTCTGGTGGTCCCGGATTTGCGTCCTAGGCGTTTTTGGTGGGCTCTCCTTCAGTCTGTCGCAGTAGATCGCCTTTTGCTTGGCAGGAAGGGCGACGATGCTGAGTTGCTTTTTCCCTCTCGCTCCACGCATTTCTGGTCGGCGCGACGTCTTCAGTGGGACTTGTGGGCTTATCGCTGTATTTTCTAATTTTTTCCCGTTTACGGTCTTCTGCTAGATTCCGCGACCATGGAAACCAGCCCGTCTTTGTGGTTCGTGCTTGTATCCGAATGACGCAGATGCCAATTTCTGTCAAGCGTGTGGGGTTCCCACTGCGCCCTTGGTGCCAGCTGTTCCCCGTGGCAGGGGTCCTGTGGATGAGAAGGTTATTCAAGAGCGTTTTCAAGAGTTTAAGTCTTCGTTTGAGCGTCGGCCCTATCAACGTCAAAAGTCAGCCCTTGAGCAGCAGTTATCTACGTTTCTCGCGTCAGTTTCCCCGCTAAAACAATTTCATCTTGTACGGTAGACGACGTTATTAAGTTTCTCATTTATAAAGATTCGTCAGGGCGAACAGTCGTTCATGTCCCCACATGTTCCGGAGAAGCTTGCGCCTGCCCCCGCCGTTTAGCCGCTGGCACCGTTGACTCCCTGCTTGGAAAGCTCAGGTCCATCTTTAATAAACTTGGTCGCATCGACCACACTAATCCTATCGCGCATCCTCGCATCAAGGAATACTTGAACTTTGTTGGCGTCGAACAGGTGGGTATGGCTATTTCGCCTTCGCAAGCTGTGCCATTGTTCTTTGTTAAGTTCCAGAACTTAATTGCTCATTTACGGGCAAAAATTGTTGATAGTCAGTCACTGTCTAGAATTAGTCAGTATATTTTGGTTAGAGATGCTACCTTTTTTGTAATAGATTTCTTTACAGGCGACAGGGCATCGGATTTGGGTCGCCTATTAGCCAGCCAGGTTTTTAAATTAAAAGATCGCGAGGGTTACCTTTTCTAAAACTTTGCGTAAAGACCCCCCTCGTTCTTTCGCCTTGGTTCCCTTTTGAAAAACAGACGTGTGCCCGGTTAATTGGATAACTTATTATCTCTCTGTGTGTGATTTACTTAAGGTCCGCTTAGCTTCGGGTTTTTTCTTTCGGGCTTCTGACCGCGGTAGAGATGTCAGTCCCAGGCCCTTCGTCGGCTCGGCTGTTAATAACCGTCTTCGGGGGTATCTCACCGAAGCTAAGCTTCATGACGGTGAAACCCCTCATAGTTTCCGGGTGGGTTTGTCCACTACTTTGAGATTGCTAGGTTGTTCTCAACAGCAGGTTGCACAGTATCTAGGTTGGAAGAGTGAGGAGATGGCTCAACATTACTCCCGTTCGTCTGATGCGGCGGCGTCTCTCACGATCTTCGAGGACGTCCTTCCTAGTGCTACTGGTCTGGTCACAGTGCCTGTGTCTCACCCCGACAATCTGCAACCCGTTTGTTCCAATTCAACGATTTTCACTTTCATCTGTTATTGTTACCCCTAGTCCTCCTATCAGGGTTGAAGAGGATTTCTGAGTAATGGGAGAGGTTGGATTAAAATTGTGTTCTGTAGCTTTTGTTGTGTGGTTTTGTATGTTTCGGAGTGCTTTTTGGGGTCAGTCGGGTAGCTGTAGCGTGGTGTCAAGGGTTGGAGCGGTCTCCTCCCATAACTTAGTTTACCGTGATGTGGTAATGGGTATGCAGTGAAGCTAAATTACTATTCTCACTGCATACATTATTAGCGCATCACAGAATTTGAGCTATTTCCTTCGGATTCCGCCGTGCTCTGAGTCTTCGGGGCAGGTATGATGCTTTGCGGTCTCTTTGCTTAAATTCTCGTGTTTTGCCTCGATCGTTGTCATTTTGCCCGCGTTCCGGTGAAGGAAGCTTCTGTCGCCCCACCCTCCTCCCCTGGTGCCGGTCGACGCAGCTACGCTAAACCGCTGCATACCTTAGTTGCCACAGTTGTCGCAGTCTCCTCCCATAACTTAGTTTACCGTGATGTGGTAATGGGTATGCAGTGAGGATAAATTACGATTCTTGCCAGACCCCTGCAATGCCGATATTTACAAGACCGCCTTTCCCGCAAAAACATAAACCGTCTTTCTGGACGGGTGCAATCGCCAAATGACTTAAAACAAAATACTTAAAGGACACTCTGACAATATCCACACCACAACATAAAAATAGAAAAGCAAACTAACGATGGCTTCGGCAACACCAAACAACAAAAAGACCCTGTCAAGGCTTCGAAATC
>BOPM01000955.1:68843-70438 GCA_022179025.1 Porites australiensis | reverse complement strand
GGGTATGGCTATTTCGCCTTCGCAAGCTGTGCCATTGTTCTTTGTTAAGTTCCAGAACTTAATTGCTCATTTACGGGCAAAAATTGTTGATAGTCAATCACTGTCTAGAATTAGTCAGTATATTTTGGTTAGAGATGCTACCTTTTTTGTAATAGATTTCTTTACAGGCGACAGGGCATCGGATTTGGGTCGCCTATTAGCCAGCCAGGTTTTTAAATTAAAAGATCGCGAGGGTTACTTGTTGCGTTTTACCTTTTCTAAAACTTTGCGTAAAGACCCCCCTCGTTCTTTCGCCTCGGTTCCCTTTTGTAAAACAGACGTGTGCCCGGTTAATTGGATAACTTATTATCTCTCTGTGTGTGATTTACTTAAGGTCCGCTTAGCTTCGGGTTTTTTCTTTCGGGCTTCTGACCGCAGTAGAGATGTTAGTCCCAGGCCTTTCGTCGGCTCGGCTGTTAATAACCGTCTTCGGGGGTATCTCACCGAAGCTAAGCTTCATGACGGTGAAACCCCTCATAGTTTCCGGGCGGGTTTGTCCACTACTTTGCGATTGCTAGGTTGTTCTCAACAGCAGGTTGCACAGTAACTTATCCTCACTGCATACCCATTACCACATCACGGTAAACTAAGTTATGGGAGGAGACCGCTCCAACCCTTGACACCACGCTACAGCTACCCGACTGACCCCAAAAAACACCCCGAAACATACAAAACCACACAACAAAAGCTACAGAACACAATTTTAATCCAACCTCTCCCATTACTCAGAAATCCTCTTCAACCCTGATAGGAGGACTAGGGGTAACAATAACAGATGAAAGTGAAAATCGTTCAATTGGAACAAACGGGTTGCAGATTGTCGGGGTGAGACACAGGCACTGTGACCGAACCAGTAGCACTAGGAAGGACGTCCTCGAAGATCGTGAGAGACGCCGCCGCATCAGACGAACGGGAGTAATGTTGAGCCATCTCCCCACTCTTCCAACCTATATACTGTGCAACCTGCAGTGAGGATAAGTTACTATTCTCACTGCATACATAATTAGCGCATCACAGAATTTGAGCTATTTCCTTCGGATTCCGCCGTGCTCTGCGTCTTCGGGGCAGGTATGATGCTTTGCGGTCTCTTTGCTTAAATTCTCGTGTTTTGCCTCGATCGTTGTCATTTTGCCCTCGTTCCGGTGAAGGAAGCTTCTGTCGCCCCACCCTCCTCCCCTGGTGCCGGTCGACGCGGCTACGCTAAACTCCCGCTGCATACCTTAGTTGCCACAGTTGTCGCGGTCTCCTCCCATAACTTAGTTTACCGTGATGTGGTAATGGGTATGCAGTGAGGATAAGTTACTATGGGTCTGTACGTCATCTGCGGCTCGTGTACACTTCTTTGTTTTACCATATTTTGACGTCATCTGTGATCTCTATCATCTTGGACATAAATTTTAAGTTAGAGATGGGTCTAAAATTGGAATACACTTCATGGTCAAGGGACTCTTTCTTTTGCTTAGGCCTTAATTATCATAGCTTCCTTAAGTTGCACCGGCACATTAGCAGTTTCCAATTGATATGTTGATCATCTCAGTTAAAACAGGCAACAAGAC
>BOPM01000955.1:48843-56343 GCA_022179025.1 Porites australiensis | reverse complement strand
TGTTTAAGATATGACCGAGTAATGGTTTTTTGAAGGCAAATTAACTTTCATTTTCATTAAAAAATGTCACATTAGACCTTTTGGTACAAATGGGCTAATTATTTTCTTGCAGTAGCTAATTACATTGGATCATCTCATCACATTGTTCGTACAGAGTCCTGAATTATTGAAAAAGTCTTGAAATTTGCCCAGCAATTGTCCAGAACTGGAAAAAGTCTGGAAAAATTGTATTTATGTCTGGGAAAATGGTAAAAAAAAGTCTTGAGAACAACAAGACAAGTGTTTTAGAAGAGATTTTATTCAATTCTGCCCTTATGTTTGCAGTGCACGATGACTATCTTTGTTTCTGCATTTTAAAAAGGTCTCCATTGATCATCTGTTCGATAACCTCAAGTTTACAAAAAATAAATTATTGCAAGTTTTGAAAAAAGTCTGGAAAAGGTCTTGAATTTTATGGCCATCCAAAAAACTGGATGAACCCTGTGATCTTAATAATGTTCAGACTGTATCATATACCTGCTGTGCAATTTGCTGCAGCTGTTGCTGTTGCTGTTGCTGTTGTTACTGCTGCTGTTCCATCTCGCACTGCTGAGTGACATTACACCATATACACAATTAACAGGTAGGGCATTGAGAAGGTAGATGAAACATTTATTGGTTGTGCATGTATATTCCCTTCATATCCCAGGTGAATATATAAAGTGTGGAAAATCCCTGGTTACTGGCAGACAGTATTAGTTGAGACTCAGGATTAAAAAAGGAACCTTTAGGATTGGATAATTCAATAACTTCATCAAGTGGACTTATGTTTGGAGGGGCGATTTAACAGATGCTTTTTTGCTTTATTATTTTGGGGGGCTTATACATGGAGGGGCTTGTTTTTGGAATTTTATGGTAGTACTCAAATTCAATACAAAAATGTTAATTATTAATATATTTAGTCAGAGACTCTTTGAGTAGTGGTACCTCAAGGGTAAGCTGGCTTAGCTGAGATTGATAAAAAAACAATTTACCTTGTGGAGGGGCCACCAATCAGTGAAAGGTTCTGGCAATTCTGCTTTTTTACAAAAACATCAACTCCGCTACTTGAAAAGAGCAGAAAAATTAACTTTCTGCATTTATTATTCATAGAACAACATGCAAAATTGTTACCTTTTTTGTTAATGCTAATCGATCAGGTGAAAAGTTAAAAAAGGTACCTTTTTAGAAAAAAGGGGCGGGCATTTTAAGCTTTCAGGTGAAAATATTTTAACGTCAATATTGTCCGCTTTTCATCCATTTCTCACTTTACCAAACAAAACTTTAAAGCGCGAAAAAGGTACCTTTTTTGCAGTTTGAAGCGATCTCTTCAAAAGCCTTTTTTGCGGTTTAGAAACGTTCCTATCAAAAGAGCAAAAAAGGCACCTTTTTTAAGCAATCTCATCAAAAGCGCGAAAAAGGTACCTTTAAAAATAAATGATGTTTCAATTAAAATCCTACTGATTGACAGATGTCAAGCAACCGTTGGCTCCCCTAACGAACGATACACAGATGTTTTTAGGGGGCTCTATGTCCCGTTTCTACAAAACCCATCCTAGACTGCCCTAGAAACACCTGTATGGGATGCTATTCCTCAGTGGCCCTGGCTATTTAACAGAAATGGCTCGGATGCGCAATATTATAATTATCGTGTCCTAAATTATTAGCATATTTTCCGAACTACGTACGTGGACGAGGGTCTATTATGAGTAATCATTGGACTAAAAAAAATAGCTGGCTCCTTTTAGCCGATCAAAATTGAGAAACTAGACTGAAGAGATCCGAAAATACTGGCCATGGCTACCATCTAAATGGATGAAATAGCTACTAGTTTTTTCAGACTAGATGCATGTGGAGGACCTAAGCAAGCCGGCCCATTTTTAAGCGTGGAGCGAAGACTTAAAAAAAGTCCTATATGAAAAGTCGAACCATTTTAATCTGCGAAAAAAATATATCAGATTCTACGTCGATCTACAACAAACAGCAGAGAAGTGTTTTTTTCTTTTAAGTCTAAACTGAGCGGGTTATCATAATAACTGTTTTGTTTCGTGGGTGCCTTTTTTCATTTCTGAACGATGGAATCCACTTCGTATTCGTTCAGTCGTCTTATCCCACATTCAGCACAAAACAATCGCTCGTTTCTTTCTGAAAAGCCTCTTGTTACTTCTGGAAAGTTTTGTCTGAGAATTTCACTGACATGTTTGTACGTTTTATTGTCTTCAGTGAGATTCCTTGTTAAAGTAACATTGCTTTCCATATATTCCGCCATATTTGTCTCTTGACTAGTGGGTCTGTCTGTCGGAGTCAATTCAAGCAAAACAAATGGCGCCAAACGGTTGACATCTGTCAATCAGTAGGATTTGAAACAGCTTTCAAATATAGTTTTAAAACGCCATTTATTTTTAAGGTTCCTTTTTCGCACTTATGAGAACATCGCTTCCAACCGCAAAAAAAGGTACCTTTTTTGCTCTTTAGATAGGAACTTTTTTAACCGCAAAAAAGGTACCTTTTTCGCGCTTTTGAAGAGATCGCTTCAAACTGAAAAAAAGGTACCTTCTTCGCGCTTTAAAATTTTGTTTGGTAAAGTGAGAAATGGATGAAAAGCGGACAATATTGACGTTAAAATATTTTCACCCGAAAGCTTAAAATACCCGCCTTTTTTTCTAAAAAGGTACCTTTCTTTCTAACTTTTCACCTGATCGACTAGCATTAACAAAAAAGGTAACAATTTTGCATGTTGTTCTATAAAAAATAAATGCAGAAAGTTAATTTTTCTGCTCTTTTCAAGTAGCAGAGTTGATCTTTTTGTAAAAAAGCAGAATTGCCGGAACCTTTCACTGATTGCCACCTCAATCACTTCATCAAGAGGACTTCTTAGAAAATCTGCTGTTGAAGTTAAGTTAAAGTCATTTAACTTATAGCATACATGTATATCACCATATTTGTGCAAGGTAGGTTGATGCAATGTGTCAACCAGTAATAATATCATCTCAACACCATGGTGAAAACAGTTTTACAGTCCATGTTAATGCATTGTGGGGGGTAGGGGGTGGCTTATTATTTTGAGGGGCGATTTAACAGAGGGTTTGTTGCGTTATGAGTTTGGGGGGCTTATACATGGAGGGACTTGATTTCGGAATTTGACAGTAGTACTCTAATTCAATACAAAAATGTTATATTATATCTAGTCAGAGACTCTTTGATTTGTGGTACCTCAAGGGTACGCAGGCTTATCTGAGATTAATAAAAAAATCTTACCTTGTGTAGGGGCTACCTCAATCACTTTGTCAAGAGGAGTTCTCAGTAAATCTGATGCTGTTGAAATAGTTAAAGTCATTCAACTTAAAATATAGCATACATGTATATCACCATATTTGTGCAAGGTAGGTTGATGCAATTGTCAACTAGACAATATCATCTCAACACCATGGGGGCAACAGCTTTACATGTCCATGATGTTAATGCATCGAGGGGAAGGGGGGTGGCTTATATTTGGAGAGGTGATTTAACAGAGGGTTTTTTGCATTATGAGTTTAGGGGGCTTAGACATGGAGGGGATTGTCTTCGGAATTTCACGGTAGTACTCTAATTCAATTCAAAAAGGTTATTATATTATTATATTTAGTCAGACACCACTTGATTAGTGGTACCTCAAGGGTAAGCACGCTTTTGACTTCGATCGTCAAAAGGACTTCTTAAAAAATCTGATTCTGTTGAAGTTAAGTTAAAGTCATTTAACATATAGCATACATGTATATCACCATATTTTTGCAAGGTAGGTTGATGCAATTGTCAACTAGTAATAATATCATCTCCTCACCATGGTACAACAGTTTTACATGTCCATCTTAATCTTAATGCATCGTGGTCATTTTTCTAGCACTTTTTTTTGCTACCAAAAATTTCTTTTTTTATTCGCTTTATTAACACAATTGTTTGTCACTTGTTATGGCAGTTTACTACAGTTTTTACATGTACATGTTACAGTTCAAATTTGATTTCAGGTGAAATTTTTGAAACAAAGGTTGGCACTCAATTGAGAATCAACCTAGGTTAACGGGAAAACAACCTACAATCAAATCTGACGTATAACATACACACCATAGTAAGATTGATCATCAAAAATACAATGAGACTGTACAATACATGGCAGGTGCCTGTAGTTTTTGAGCAAATAAATTTATGTTTGTAGTACATTTCTTAAAGGTGAAAAATAATAACACCCTGTTTGTCAATGATAGACATTATTTTTTATCTCACAGATTGATAATGGTTGTTGTACATGTATCAAAATAGTGGACCTGTTGACTCACCATCCAAGGCATTTTCACTTGGTAGGCCAGAGGAAACTACAATGTAGAGAAAAGGTAGATTTCTGACATCTATGTGAGTGTATTGGTTACAGTAGAACCCCTGTAATTGAATGTGGAATAACTCCAACTCCAAGCAAACTCAAAGCAAGTCCAATTTCTGGAGTTCACCCCAAGTTCATTCATTTTTGCTTGATTAAATCAAACTTGGATAACTCAAATTCTCCACTAACTTGAACTAAATGTCCTCTCCTTTGATCACCTCTTCTTGCTGAATAAGGGAAGAAAAAACTAAAACTTGCATGCACTTATCAGGTCTACACCATGTAGTAATTTGATTTTAGCAGTATTACAACAAACAAAGATCACATTTTATCATTTAAAAAATGTCTGATCATGCGTTAGCGTTTCTGATGAAATAAGTTACACGTTCTGCACTACACTGAAGTGGTGTAAAATCAGTAGAGCGGTTTTCACTTGACTGTTGTAAAACCAAAACCAAAGTAAACACACTAGCCAACCAAAGGGCGTAGTAAAACCTAAACCAAAACCAAAACCAATCCCTTTCGACAGTCAAGTGAAAACCGCTCTAACTACAATGTATCAACTTTTAAAAATTGAAAATTGGTTTTGCAGTCACCTCCGATTATTCTCAATACCCTTGCTATATAACTCAAACTGGTTCGCCTTTCCCTCCTGAGTTCAAATTACTAGGGTTCTAGTGTGTACAGCTGTATGTTGTTTTATAATTATTATTATTTTGTTTGAATTCCCTCAGTTTTAGGGTAATTTGCCAATATATGTCAACATGCCGGCACCAGGTACTTCAAAAGTTGACAACAAAATCAAGGGTGTATGTTGTACACATCATATCGTGCTACCCGTACATGTAGTTCTTACCATCGCCTCTTTCCTGTAATGTGGGTGTTGATGTGGATGTGGATGTGGATGCTGATGTTGCCATCCTTGCCAGGTACGTACCTCCTTGTTGCGACTGGAAAAATAACAAAGTTGTTGCCTTTTTTCTGTCAGGGCTTTAAATTTGGAGGTATTAATGGGATTTTGATATGTTATGATTTTGTTGGAGTTGTCAGGGGGCCACCCTGAATACAAAAGACTTATTTGTCTCCCACAATAATTGGATGCCTTAGATTTAAGAATTCTAGGAAATCCCTAAATTTTACGGAAATAATCGTTTTCAGTACAGTAAAGTTAGTTTTTGGTACAGTGTAGTGTGACCTTAAAATAATGGGTTCCACATGCGGTGACAGTTTCAGCCTTTGTTGTTTTTCCACCCAAATTCCTGAAATATCATGGTTGCAACAATTCCATAGTTATGACTTGCCTTATACTTAGAAAGTGATTAGTACATGTATATCAGTTTTCTATTATCTGCCACCTTCAGTCTCTTCTAAAGTGCATTGCATGTCAGGCTTAGGGCTTCCATGAGTGCCAAGAAAAAAATACAGTTGTGCATTACTCGAAAACATTATGAGTAGGGTTCCAAATTTTCCCAAATTTGTACAACTGATATATATCCCTGGGCAGAGAACCAAAAACTGTTATCCATGATAGTTGAAATTCCAGGGCTTGCCAGTGTATATGAGTAAAAGTTCTGACAGGTAAAAGGCATCTACTGTAGTTACATCAGGGCTAAGATTTGAGTAAAATGTGTAGTGCAAGACCCTTGGTTAAATCGTAGTCTTAAAAAGAAACAAATTTGTCAAATCAGTTTATATGATTAGACTAGAGGAACACAACAGTTTCAACTTACATCCAGTAGTTGGAAGGGGACGTGACTGGGAAAATGTGGGAGTCACCATGGTTGATGTGGACACAGTTGACAATGTGGCAGAAGATACAGGGACCACAGTTGTAGTGCTGCTCTCTGTAAGCAAGCAAGAAAGTGAAACATTATACAATGTAATAGCTAGATTTAAGGGAATACAAATTAAAATTGTGGCCCTATCGTATTAGGGAACGCATCCAAATATCGGTAGGGAACCCGATCATGGGAAACGGACCCGATTAATTTTCCGATTGATCGGAATCGGTACCGATCTATAGGGACCAGTTACCGTTTCCGATTACCATAAAAACTTTCCCGATTCAATCGGAGCCGGTTGACATTCCGATGTTCATATGTGTCATCGTCATATTATTTTATCTGATATGTAAAATCAAGCGTGTCACGAAACCAAATAATGAAAGAGTCGTTTCACTTCAAAGTAATTTCAATCGACTGTACCTTTTTCCTACTCCATAACAAACAGCAATATTGTATGTTTCTGCATGTTGTGTTTCGAGTTTGTTGATTTGATGCGTGCCTATACACGTGATTTTCGGCGTTTTGCAAAGGTATTTCCTCAGTCGATCGCAAACACCACGCTGCTCCATAACATTTATTCTATGAAAATTAAAAGGAGTTAAATATTACGACGCAAAACACCACTGTTCTTCGTTGATATATAGCAAACAAAACACCTTACTGAGTAGTGTGTTCTCTACTCGATACTTTCTAACAACGACGTGTTGCAATCCAAAAACACAACCGGAACTCACTTTCTCGAAACACAGCTGGATTCATAGACTTGTTACAAGTAGACCTCAACGGGTTTCCTAGCGAGCGGAGCGAGAGCAAAGCCATGGATAATATAAAACCACGGGATAAACTTTTACGAAAATTTGCGTCTTTCATTCAACGATCCTAAACGCAAGGTGTAATGCGATTTGAGGCAAAAAATACCGACCAATTAGATTGCGGCCTCAGATTGTCTCCAGGGAATTGGCAACAAGAACTGAAAGATTCCCACACTCGCGAGTCACGGAAGACACGGAACGAAGTTTCATACAGGAGCTATTAAAGAGAGAATGGCTTAGCGACTTTGCTGAATGTTCTGTGAGCTTGAGCATGATGCCACGTGAAATTGCTTTCCACTCTCAGCACTTAGAAAAATTTGCGCTTGACTCTAGGTGGCTGACTGTTTGACAAAAATCAGAACCTATTTTACCGGAGTGTTCAACTAAAGCAAACTGGCATACATCCGGTAAGTTCGACTCAATTTAATAGCGGAAAGACAATCGAGAAAGAGAAAACCAGTTGAACGCCTCCATCAGTCACTTTTTTGAGTTCATATGCAACCAATAAACAACTTGCAGCTTGATTCTCAGA
>BOPM01000954.1:106736-116804 GCA_022179025.1 Porites australiensis | reverse complement strand
ACTTGCAATGTAAAAGAGTTGTTGTCACATGGAACTTATCATTAACAGTTATGTTAGGGGGAAGGGGGGTAAGAGGCTGGGTATTTTGATTTTGTCAAACACAAAATGCAAGTTCCATGTTTACTACATTTAGTGGTGGGTCTAGAGGTGGGAATTTTCAGCCACAGGTGGATAAGTCACTTTTGTACCCCATTCTCAAATGCTTCAGCCCACCAAACCCATACTGCCAAATGAAGTATCAACAGGTCCTAATATTGATCCATTATCTTTGCAGATTTTGTACCTAAAGATGCTCTATTCAGAAGAGAGGTCAGGTTTTCCATGGACAGAACCCTGTCACAGAACAGTATTTTCACAAATTAAGGAACTAGAAAGAGAAAACAATTGCGTCATGATATTTGGTTCAGTAAATCAACGTTTTGTAGTAGTGATATTAACATTAGGAAAGAGGATAAGGGTAGGGATCAGATCATAAAGATCTGTAAATGTTTAGTACTTGTCAGTACGATGGTAGGCAGTCAAAAGGAAAATAATTGTATCTTTACTTAAATGTTGGGCTCCTCATAAGAGTCAGGCAATTTTCAAAGATACACCTTGACTTTTTAACCAACTTTTATTAAATTGCTCCAAATTCAAGATGGTATTTTTTCTGAAAATAAATTTATGGGCGTGATTCCTCAAATTTCTGTCATTCATTGTTCATTATTAAATCAAGTGTCAAATAATTAACAAACTTAAGGCAAGAATTCATACGGCTGGGATATTTGCTCTCCTCACCATTTATCCTGGAAGAGACTTTACATGAAATGGTACTAATTGGGAAGGCAAATGCTAGGTGCTTTCCTTTTTTATTTGCTAGCATTTTTTGCTTTTTTGAGACATTTTCCTTATATTTCACTCTGAAATTTGTATCCTACCCATAAATGTCAACCATAAAAAATTTTCCTATTATGGTTTATCATGGCATCTAGGATATAAAAGATATGGGAGTGTTATATAATGATTTATGGTAACTCCTACATGGAAACCTGGACCTAAGTAAGTTTTTAAGTTCTTACCAGTATTTCATTCAATAGGAATGTTACCCAAGGCCAAGTTAAATAAATAACTAGGTTTGAGGGTACCTAATAGTTCCAGGGTCGTCACTAAGATTTCAAGTTGCCGGGTAAATGCCACAAGTAGGCGGGGAATCAAACGGCTAGGGATTTCTTTTGATTCTATTTTTCTTCTATTTTTGTATGAAAGTAGCTGGGGACCACATTCATAGTAGCCGGATGAGATCCCCGGCCTCCCAGCTCTTAATGACAGCCCAACTAATACACTGTAAACACGAACTATTATTATCATTATGTACTTGGGATGGATTCCTTCAATTTAGATCTTAGGCGGGGTTCTCCCTCGTCTTCAGTGCATGGTATAAAGCAACTAAAATAAATGTGCAAAATTAAGTGCTCATTAGTATGGTCCGATTTTATTTTATAAATTGGTATTTTTTGTATAACGTCTCTTCAGCAGTTGTGCATGTGTTGCTATTATTTCTACGTATCACCGTCACAAAGGCTGGTGAAATCACGTACCAAACATATTGTATTAACTTACTGGGAAAATGGCATACAATGTATCACATAGATTTTTTTTTTCAGCTATAAACTGAAAATTTAAAAGAAAATTGCATTCTTTGAATGAACAGATCTTGAACTTTTCCTGAATCAATTGTCCTCCTCTCATACTTACAGTATCTGGATGTTTGCCTATAGATGCAAACCTCTGGGGAATGTTATCTCTGTTGCACTTCCTTTTCTCTCAGGGTACAGGGGTATCAAGACATGAATGAGAAAGGAACGATTTTATATTAAGCCTATGGAAGGGTTAAAAGCATGCAGCTTTTTCGCTGATGTATAGACTGACCCAGAGCCAGTTTTGTAATAGTTAACTAGCTGCTTTTATATTCATCTATAACTGGGGGTTTGACAGTGCCTGTGGTGGATGGCCATTGTATTTATAACGAGTCCATCCACCCTTATATAGGTCCCCTGCATGCCCTCGTACTCTTCTTGACCACAGGCTGTAGGTTGGTGGGGAAGCTAAGTTAGCACTGACTTTATAGGCCCCATTTATATGAAGAATAATTGTCCCGGGAAAAAGGTTCTCTCTTCCTTTAGCGATCAATTATCTGAGAATAAAACTGACCCCTTTGCCCAAGCTAATAGCGCGCGCATGCTCTGATTGTCTAAAGCAGCGATCGCGCATGCGTTCAAAGTGTTCGTGTGGAGAAACGTTGACCCCCTTCGATCGAAAGGGTGAGCGGTCTACGCGCGGCACCCTTATAGCCGAGCGTAAATTTATGAAACGTTGGCGCTCAGGGCGGCTAAAGAAGGAGAGTGACCCTTATACCCCGGACAACGTTTCTACATATAAGCGAGGCCTTAATTGGCTTAGCGGTAATAGGCATCGTGACGTGACCTGACCTAAATATTGACTTTCCCAGTTTATACTAGGAACAAACGACCCTAGCGTTTGAATCAAAAACTGTTCATCTTTATTTAAGTAGTATAGTAAGGACCGAATTGAGTTCTTTTTGGGAAGAATCTCTTAAAGTAGGGAAGGCATACATTATCGGAAACGTGCATAGTCATGAAGACGAAGGCAAACTAGCTTTTTTTAAAAAAATGTAATATACGCCCTTCCACATTTCCCATAATGCACCTTATTTGCCCCCGAAGATTTTGCATAACCTTTGTTTTCATTTCTCCTGGGTATTGCAGTCTTCCCAAGAGAAATTGAAAACAGTGGTTATGCAAAATTTTGGGGGGCAAATAAGGTGCATGCATTATGGAAAATGTGGAAGTCCGCCATTTGCACATCTCCCACACGCCTTGCTTGCCGTCCAAAGATTTTCCATAACCTTACACTTAATTTCCCATGGGTATTACAGTCGTCCCAAAAGAAATTATTGACTGCTTATGCAAAACAAGGTCTATTATAAAAGATGTGAAAATGGCAAGTTCTCCCTTTTAGCTTTTTTACCTTTCCTTTGTTTACGAAAAGGGCAAATTTGACAATAATTTATAACATATTTATCACCCTAAACTTAATTAAGGTGGCTCCGTAATTAACCCAAGAGCATTTAGCTGTGACAAATTTTCCGTCATAACTTTTTCGATTTTAACGCGATGGCTGCGAAACTTTGCAATTAACAACAGATATCATTCGGCAATAATACGAAATATTCCGATTTCATTGATGGTAAATATTTCTTGAGAAATTAGCGCTTAAAAGGACCCTACTGTTCAAAGAAAATCGCGTCTAGTAAAAAATTTTGCTGATATTTTTTACTGAAATTTCTGGTATCGGCTTTAATTGATATAATAAATATGCCAGAGGAATTTCAGAAAAATCGTTGGAGCAGAAGTCCGTAACTAAAAGTCGGTCAAAATTCAGCTGTGAAATTGTTTTGGAATTTCAAAAATAAATTACTATCAGAAAGAAGGAGACACCAGTTTCAATTTTCGGGACAAGCAACTTCAGTGTGTTTCCTAATTCTGAAAACAGAAGCCGATTGCCTATCGTGCTATTCTTTAAAAGGTACTTTTCAGTTTTAGAAGCACTATAAATTGCTCGAAACTTTGCTCTGACATCGAATGACTTGTTCCTCGACATTTTTAAAATATCCCTTGGCAATTTTGGTTCAAACTCCTGCTACATACATTTTGATGTATTGCAAAGCCTCCCCAACGGCTTTTCGTGCTTTACGTTGTTTCCAATTCAGGAAAAAGGTATTGGGATTGTAAGCTACCTAGTATCGAAGCTCAGATAGAACTGTCCAGTACCTTTGTTTATGACCGGAAAATGAGCACGAGCGGCAGCTCTGCGAGGAATTCGCACCTCAACCAGGGGGGACGAGTGACAATGATGCCCATGTCTGTGAACCGATCTGTATAAACATGTATTGCAGAGCAAAACATAATAATCAAGAAAAAAATACCCATTCATTGAAGGAAGGAGTGACAAAAATTTCAGAGTTGTAAATTTATTAACGGGCAGTATTTTTGCGATAATTTTATTTCGCACTGTGATGTTATTTGGATCACAAGCATGGTCATCATTGTCGTTCGTCCCCCCTGGGTGAGGTGCGAATTCCACGCAGAACTGCCGCTCGTGCTCATTTTGTAGTCATAAACAAAGGTGCTGGACAGTTCTTTCTGAGCTCTGATACGAGGTAGCGTCCAATCTCAATACTTTTTTCCTGAGTTGGAAGCAACGAACGGCAGTAAAAGTCGTTGAAAATGCATGGCAATACATCAAAATGTATGCAGCAGGAGTTTGAGCCAAAACTGCCAAGGGATATTTTAAAACTGTCGACGAACAAGTCATTCTACTTCAGAGCAAGGTTTGGAGCAATTTATAGTTCTTCTAAAACTAAAAAGTACCTTTCAAAGAATAGCACGATAGGCAATCGGCTTTTGTTTTAAGAATTAGCAAGCGTTGAATTTACTTGTCCCGAAAATTCAAACTGGTGGCTCCTTCTACCTGATAGTAATTTATTTTTGAAATTCCAAAACAATTTCACAGCTGAATTTTGACCGACTTTTAGTTACGGACTTCTGCTCCAACGATTTTTCTGAAATTCCTCTGGCATATTTATTATATCAATTAAAGCCGATACCAGAAATTTCAGTAAAAAATATCAGCAAAATTTTTTACTAGACGCGATTTTCTTTGAACAGTAGGGTCCTTTTAAGCTCTAATTTCTCAAGAAATATTTACCATCAGTGAAATCGGAATATTTTGTGTTATTGCCGATTGATATCTGTTGTTCTTTGCCAAGTTTCGCGGCCATCGCGTTAAAAACCAAAAAGTTATGACGGAAAATTTGTCACAGTTAAATGCTCTTGTATTAATTACGGAGCCACCTTAACACAGGATGATAAAAGAGGCATGTCGATAATTGGGGGTCTTACGAAAATGACATTTTGCCAAATTGGTAAATTTGGCAATTAAGGATTCATCAAAGGTCAGGCAAAAAATTTAAATGAGAACAGAAGAGGCCTATTGGCAGTTGGCGATTTTCACGAGAATGGCAAATTGGAGGAAATGGGCAAGAGGTGACAAAGAGGGAAATCTTGACAAATGGCGATTGTAAGAAAATGGCAAATTTGGGGTGAAAGAGAGAAATTTCGGCAAAAATGGTGAGTATGCCAAAAAGTCTCTTGCCAAATATTCACGTAAGATGATAAAAAAGGGCATCTGGACAAATGGCGATTTATTTGGCAAGAATTTATAGCTTTGGCAAAAATTAAAACAAGATGACAAAAGAGGCATGTCTATAATTGTGGGTTTTACGAAAATGACAAATTTTTCGAAATTGGCGAATTTGGATTCATCAAAGATCTGGCGAATAAAAGAGGCCTTCTCGGTTTGCAACCACGTGACAAGGCTACCATGTGGGGGGTCAATACAATGGTATTTTTCTCTAAGTATTAACACGAAAATAGAGTTATGTTCCCAGAGGAGAGAAATGCTTTTTTTTCTTGAGCACCAGCAAGGCCGCCGTGACGGCGAGTGCAAACCAGCAATATTGACAGTTAGCGATTTCACGAAATTAGCAAATTGAGAAAATGGGGAATTGGGCAAGAATCCATCAAAGGTTTGGCAAAAACTCAAATGAGGTTACAAAGAGGGAAATCTTGACAAATGCTGATTATAAAAAGAAAATGGCAAATGTAGGCGAAAAAGGAAAAAAATTGGGCAAAAATGGAGAGTTCAAGGATTTGGCCAATTACAAAGGCGTATCCTGACAAATGACAATTTTATAAAATTTATAAATTTGGCAAAAAATTTTAACAAGTTTGGCAAAAAATTGAACAGGATGACAAAAGAGACATGTCGATAATTCGCGAATTTGGCAAAGGAATCATTAAAGGTCTGTCAAAAAAATTAAATGAGACAACAAAAGAGGCATATTGACAGTTGGCGATTTTCGCGAAAATGGCAAATTTGAGAAAACGGGGAATTGGGCAAGAATCCATCAAAGGTTTGGCGAAACCTCAATTGAGGTGTCAAGGAGGGGAATCTTGACAGATGGCTATTACAATGAGAAAATGGCAAATGTAGGCGAGAACGGCATTATTAAGATGACAAAAAAGGACATCTTGACAAATAGCGATTTTACGAAAATGACAAATTTGGCACAAATGTATTTAAGGTTTGGCAAAAATTAAAACAAGATGACAAAAGAAGCATGTCGATAATTGTGGGTTTTACGAAAATGACATATTTTGCGAAACCGGCGAATTTGGTAAGGACTGGGACAATGAAACAACAAAACAGGCATATTGACAGTTGGCGAGTTACACAAAAATGGCAAATTTGAGAAAATGGGGAATTGGGCAAGAATCCATCAACGGTCTGGCAAAACCTCATTTGAGGTGACAAAGAGGGGAATATTGAGAAAAGGTAGATTTCGACAAATATGGCGAGTGTGCCAAAAAAATCATCAAGGGTTTGGCCAAATATTCAAATGAGATGACAAAAAGGGGCATGTTGATAGCTGGCGATTTTTAGGACAATGACAAATTTTGCAAAGATGGCGAATTTGGCAAGAAGTTATCAAAGGTTTGACAAAAGTTTACAAAGAGATGACAAAAAGGGGCATCTTGACAAATGGCGATTATAACAAAAATGGCAAATTGGGCAACATTTCATTTAAGGTTTGCCAAAATTCAAATGAGATGACAAACGAGGCATGTCGATAATTGTGAGTTTTACGAAAATGACAAATGTTGCAAAATTCGCGAATTTGGCAAGGATTTATCAAAGGACTGGGAAAATTGCCTGATGATAATTAGCAAGAATAGCAACTTTGGCTAAAATGGCGAATTTGGCAAGAACTTATCAAAGGTTTGGCAAAAATTTTGAGCAAGATGACAAAAGAAGGATGTCGTTAATTGTAGGTTTTTAAGAAATGCCATTTTTTGCGAAATCAATGAATTTCTGGAAAAATCCATCAAAGGTTTGGCAAAGTTTAAATGAGACGGCAAAAACGGGCATCTTGTACAAAAAGCGTTATTAATAAGAAAATGGCAAATTTAGGCAATAAAGGCAAATTTCGTCGGTAAATGGCGAGTATGCCAAAAATTAATCAAGAATTTGACCAAATATTCAAATCAGATGACAAAACGTGACATGTTGACAGCTGGCGATTTTTAGGAAAACAACAAATTTGGCAAGAAGTTATCAAAGGTTTGACAAAAGAGATGACAAAAAGGGGCATCTTGACAAATGGCGATTATAACAGAAATGGCAAATTTGGCAACAATACATTTAAGGTTTGCCAAAAATTAAATGAAATGACACACGAGACATGTTGACTGTTGGCGATTTTTACAAAAATGACAAATTTGGCGAAAATAGCGAATTTGGCAAGAAGTAATGAATGGCTTGCCAAATGAGAAGGCGAAAAATGGCCTTTTGGTAATTAGAGATTTTTACAAGGATGGCAAATTTTGGCGAAAATGGCAAATTTGGGAAGAATATAACAGGACAGGTTTGAAAAAAATTCAAATGAGATAACAAAAAAGGCTACCTTGACAATTACTTATTTTTCGAAAAAGGCAATTTTTGCCAAAAATGGTGAATTTGACAAAGGTTAATCAAATGTTTAGCAAAAACTCATAAATGAGTTGACAAAAAGAAAGCATGTGAAAATTTGGGCACCAGTTAAGATTGAACCTCGTGTGGTCCCTGATCTAATGGTGCTGAAATGACAGAAAAATATCTGACAATCGACGTGACATTGTTATGAAGAAAAAATAAAGTATTTTTATTGTCGTTGACGAAGATAGGTGTAAACTCCCGTGCAAAGCGTGCCCACGTTAATTTCATTATTCATTTACATAAGCTCGGACATCTGTGCGCTCATTGAAATGTTCTGAATGGCTCGGGCTACTAGAGTGCAGCTGATTTTATTTTCCCAGTGAATATACTACTGCTTTTTCTACTCTCGGATTTTGTTTAAATATCACTGTTAAGTTTGAAACTTCAGTTTAACCGACTGCATTCCTTAACTTGGATATTGAGTATCAAAATGCGGACCTTTTGGGCCTGTTGGGGGGGGGGGGGGGGAGGGGTGCGTACGCACCCCGTGCACCCCCCCTGGTTACGGGCCTGCTTAAGAAGATCAATGACATCACAGTGCAAATTAAACCGTCTGTGATTTAAAACAGTGAGATTTGCCGATTAACCTCATCTACAACAAATGAACGTACTCCCACAATGGTATAACCCTTTCCGTTTCGACCAACTTCACTGAACAAAGACATCATTTGAAATAACATATGCGTTTCAAAAGATGGGCCTGTTGCAAAGTCTTATTTTGCGACATTTCAAACTATGGTGCTGTTTCGATACCACACTTTGCGTTATTGCACAATACGGGGTGTTTAACTGTTCTGTTCTCAGTTTTATTCTCAGATAATTGATCGCTAAAGGAAGAGAGAACCTTTTTCCCGGGACAATTATTCTTCATATAAATGGGGCCTATAAAGTCAGTGCTAACTTAGCTTCCCCACCAACCTACAGCCTGTGGTCAAGAAGGGTACGAGGGCATGCAGGGGGACCTATTTAAGGGTGGATGGACTCGTTATAAATACAATGGCCATCCACCACAGGCACTGTCAAACCCCCAGTTATAGATGAAATATAAAAGCAGCTAGTTAACCCTTACAAAACTGGCTCTGGGTCAGTCTTAATATAAAATCGTTCCTTTCTCATTCATGTCTTGATACCCCTGTACCCTGAGAGAAAAGGAAGTGCAATAGAGATAACATTCCCCACAGGCTTGGATCTATAGGCAAACATCCAGATACTGTAAATATGAGAGGAGGACAATTGATTCAGGAAAAGTTCAAGATCTGTTCATTCAAAGAATGCTATTCTCTTTTAAATTTTCAGTTTATAGCTGAAAAAAAAATCTATGTGATACATTGTATGCCATTTTCCCAGTAAGTTAATACAATATGTTTGGTACGTGATTTCACCAGCCTTTGTGACGGTGATACGTAGAAATAATAGCAACACATGCACAACTGCTGATGAGACGTTATAAAAAAAAATACCAATTTTATAAAATAAAATCGGACCATACTAATGAGCACTTAATTTTGCACATTTATTTTAGTTGCTTTACACCATGCACTGAAGACGAGGGAGAACCCCGCCTAAGATCTAAATTGAAGGAATCCATCCCAAGTACATAATGATAATAATAGTTCATGTTCACAGTGTATTAGTTGGGCTGTCATTAAGAGCTGGGAGGCTGGTGATCTCATCCGGCTACTATGAATGTGGTCCCCAGTTACTTTCATACAAAATTAAAAGAAAAATAGAATCAAAAGAAATCCCTAGCCGTTTGATTCCCCGCCTACCTGTGGCATTTACCCGGCAACTTGAAATCTTAGTGACGACCCTGGAACTATTAGGTAACCTCAAACCTAGTTATTTATTTAACTTGGGCATGGGTAACATTCCTATTGAATGAAATACAGGTAAGAACTTAAAAACTTACTTAGGTCCAGGTTTCCATGTAGGAGTTACCATTAGATAACACTCCCATATCTTTTACATCCTAGATGCCATGATAAACCATAATAGGGAAATTGTTATGGTTGACATTTATGGATAGGATACAAATTTCAGAGTGAAATATCAGGAAAATGTCTCAAAAAGTAAAAAATGCTAGCAAATAAAAAAGGAAAGCACCTAGTATTTGCCTTCCCAATTAGTACCATTTCATGTAAAATCTCTTCCAGGATAAACGGTGAGGAGAGCAAATATGCCAGCCGTATGAATTCTTGCCTTAAGTTTGACACTTGATTTAATAATGAACAATGAATGACAGAAATTTGCGGAATCACGTCATAAATTTATTTTTCAGAAAAAATACCATCTTGAATTTGGAGCAATTTAATAAAAGTTGGTTAAAAAGTCAAGGTGTATCTTTGAAAATTACCAGACTCTTATGAGGAGCCCAACATTTAAGTAGAGATACAATTTTCCTTTTGACTGCCT
>BOPM01000954.1:84451-106726 GCA_022179025.1 Porites australiensis | reverse complement strand
TCGCAGCCTTCAAATCCGAAATTGTGTTGTTGATTCGGCCGCCATGTTTACTTAACCTTGCAAGACAAATTTTACTACCGTCCCCGACCCGCTAAACTTGCAAATTTTGCTCGAAGACCAAACTGCAACGGAGGTTCTTTTCCAGTCTTATGCCGCGACTACCACGATAGATCGCATGACCTGATTGGCTGGCATATCACATTACGTCAGAGGACATGTTCACAAGATAGGACATAAGTGCAACGGTACAGCATTCGGCCAACACGGAAAATTCCCGCCGCACGCGAGAAAAACCTCTGGTACCCAGGGTATTCGAAGGACGAACGCATTTGAACTTATTTTATATTACCTTTACTTTTTAGATTTCTTTAGGAAAACAAAAGAAAAACAGTGCGAGAAATACGACTAGAATGCGTGAATCGCGCCAGACCCTTTCTGACAGCTAGTCATTCACAGTTGCGTTATTTTCGTTATTCTTTTTAATAAGTAGGCGGGATGGCGAAAACAACGGTTTCCTTGCAGGCGTTCCCCTCCTCCCTCCTCCCTCGCGCGTGGTCTGGTGCCCTAATTCCCTCAGCCCCTTCCCTTTCGAACGCCTGCCACGCAGGCTATTAAAAAAATTCACCTTTAAAGGTCAAATGAACCAAAAATTCGACATTTTTTATTTTAGTTCAATTCTAGTGAAATATATTTAATACGAACCGAATAAACATACTATGAAGTTTCAACTCAATTGGAGCAAGCATCTCCGAGATATTCGCAATTAAAAATTGTTATTTTTTGGCTTTTATGTTCGTAGAGCGGTCGGAAAAATTGTCGGTAAAAACAGCTTGTGACGTCAATGTTGGTCAGGTGAAAAAAAGCGGGAAATTCAAAACAGTGTTTTTCGAGTCGACTTGGCGCAGATGGTTTGTGCGGCCATAAACCTAGAAAGAACAAGCTATTTTTCTTCAAAAGTTGCAAGCTGTGGTTATAACCTTATTATTTAATTCTCTCGAAGAATACATCATAGTAAAACGGACTTTAACGATGGCATTAATTTCCTTGCGCTGAACTGGAAATGTGCGTGCGTAGGTCCAATTTTTTTCAAGATGTATTCACAAAATGTGTTCATATAAAGACGTTTCTGGATATAAAAGGGCCGGAGCTCCACTGTGGACACAAAAACAAAATATCTTTGCATAGTGATTTGCCTAAAGAAATTCACGCTTGCCCACAATGTGTTTGAAGTCATTGAACTTTGTCGCACTCGAACTGATATTTTAAAACCCACGTTCGATCGGACACTTGTGCTTCGCAGAACACTAAAATATAAACAAAATCCTCCATGTAGAAGTTTTGGCGTTGATATGTGGGAAGAAAAAGAGTTTAATCTTTATCTAGTAAAATCTTCCCCAAAATCGGTTTCAAAGCAACTACAGTTTTTTTAAACTTGATCGTTTCGCGCAGATAAAGTATGCTTTGTGTTGTCAAGTTGAACATGCATAACACTTCTCAAAAACCAAGTAAGATTTCCTTCAAACAAAGTTGAAGTTGCATTATTGCAAAAACTTCTCTCCAGTTATGTATATGACTTAATTACCAACTGAGGTCACTTTAAGGAGCATAGACGCCACTTTAAGCTCGCAAAGAGAGGCGACAAGCAAAGAACAATTCCATCATGTATAAAATTCAGCTTCAGTGAACTAAAAAAAGCTTCAATAAGGTTGCAAAACAACAAATTTCCACTCAAAAAACATAAGGCTTAAGGCTCTTATACCTGCTGACAATGAAGAAGTGAATTTCTGTGCGAAATAACCTACCTAAAGATCTTGAAAGCAAAAGATCAGTTGCAAGCTTTGCACCCAAGCCATGATTCACCATTTAGCTATTTTTAAAAACTGGTCCATGCGAGGGTCTTCAATCAAGCAAATTAAACTAAGCAAACTGAATCATTAGAAAGTACACAAAACTGCACATAAGGGTTTGTTTTGCTCGCTTCAGTCAAATCCAGCTCCAGCAATTGTTTACGGGCAAAGAGTTAATTGTTTTGAAGCCACTGCTGGCAGCTGTCGTTCTCAGCTACCTCACAGCGAGTAAAAACGAAAATTTTAGTACAGAAAGAAAACAGAACTACGTAATTAAAAATGAAAAAAGAAAAAAAATACTCTGACTATTATTACTTGAGCAACAGAAAAGTGATCGAAGTAGTCTGTTCTTCTCGAATAAGCTTGCTAGCCTTGCATAGTTCCGAGGAAGTTTTAAGCGCTCAAGTTTGTTTACTCGCAAGCGTTAGCATCACGGTTCTTTGACATAAGACAATGATAAAGCTGGTTCTGCAAAGATAAATGAATCTGGGCATGTAAAAAAACTAACCGTAACTACTAATAACAGAATACAAGCGGGTCAGTTTAATTCACCCCGGCGAAAGAAGGCAAAGCACTGGACACAAAATCAATTCACAAATCGAATGCACAATTACAGAAAAATACAAACCTCTTTTGAAATGTTCAAAACGTTTTATTCCTCCTCAGACTGACGGAATGATCTTTTTTTACTCTAACATTGGTTGTTCTGAATCCAAAGTAATTTTCAAGTGACAAAAAACAACAATAACAACAAAAACCAATAAAAAAGCCTTTACAAGGAGCAAACGTTCGCACCTCGTGTATTTCATTCAGTCTCAGTCAGAACTCTCACAGAAGGAACGTGAAGGAGACAAACAAACGCAGGCGATAAGGGATGCGCAGAAGCTTGCGCAGAACGTTTTTCCGCCCTGAACGACCAACATTGACGTCATAGTCTCCAGTGTATCACGCGGCCATTTCAGAAACGTTTTCGTAACGTCTTCGGAAATGCTCGGATTTTGATCTTTTATCTTTCTATAAAGACTTGGGAAGAAAAATCTTTACCCAAATCTCACTTAGGATGGTTCTTTTTAGTGTTTGGTGAAGGTAAAGCCACAAAAGAAAATATTTCAATTTTTTGGTTCATTTGACCTTTAAAACAAGAAATTTGCATTTGTCCGTCTCTTGGGATCAACAAAGAAACATTGAAGTTAAAAAGGTCTTGTTTCTATGGCAACCACCTAAATTACTTGAAATGTTATGTAGCACACTGTATACATTAGTTATGCCAGCATATCAAGATAAATAAGCAGTGCTATCATAATTGTTATTGAAGGTAGATAACACTTCCGGTAAAAAACAGTCAAAGGTGCTTGTTTCTATGGTAACAACCAGATTCTGAACGTGCCTATAACAACTGGAACTGTAACATTTAACATGATATGTACCGTAATGATTCGATTTAGTGCCCTCCTTCCAATAAGCGCTCCCTTTTGAATAAGTGCCCCCTTCAAATGTGTTTTGTTCATAAGCCCCCCTATTCCATTAAGTGCCCCTATTCCAATAGGCACCCCCATTTAAATAAGCACCATTCTAAAAATGTATTGGAACAAGCAGCACTTTGGCACGAGGTAAAAGTCGTGTGTTGCCTAACGACCCACTATCTACATCATCAATGAATTGGACGTCAAAGATACCCCACCAGAAAGCTTTTATTTTTGGTAATGAGGTTAGTGACACCGTCAAAGCTATCGGCTCAAAAATAGTTTAAATTTCCCTCACGTTAACTGAACATTCACCACATATTTGTTACTTTTACAGTTTCTGCTTTTGTTCCTTTTTAAATATATATTAAAGTTTTATTTTGAACATTCGGTTGTTTCTCCAAAAAGAAATAAGCACCCTGTCTGGAATAAGCGCCCTATCTTGAATAAACGCCCTCCCTTGAGGTACCTAAAGTATGTTAGTGCCCCAGGCACTAAATCAAATCATTACGGTACATTGAATAATAAATGAAACATCAAGTTAAAATCTACTTTTGATACAAAAACTGTTTTTTTATGCAATCCATGGCTGTGCAAATTCCCTTACGAGGCAGAATTTTTATTCTCATGAGCTTAAATCATGGAGATGTTCAAACAACTTCCCTCACCTCGTACTCACAGTTTAATGAAAACGTTTTGTATTGATGCTGGGGCTTATAATTCACAAATGCAATGGTTAAGACTGCACTGAACTCTGGCCCAACTATCATGACAACACTAACATGTTCAATCATGATGATCACTTTAAAAAGCAAACAAAGAGGGTACGTATCATTGCCATCTCTTGTTATTACAAGAAATTTAGCAAATGATTGTTGTCATTCTAAAAAGTCCTCTGCAACCTTAATTTGCTGATGGAAACAATCAAAGAACAATCAAAACCCCCTTTTTTTAAGTCTTCAATCCATATCAGTCTTCATCAATGTCATATTTGATGATGTACTATGCATCGATTGCATTGGCCGCATCTGGAATACCCGCGGGGCTGGTGGGGTACTCCCATACATTACCTATACGGGTATGTGCCGCCCAACGGGGTCATGATTTTGAAGCTCCTGATTTAGAACGGGGTATCCATTTCAGAGGCGTTTTCTAGAACAGGGTATAAAAAATTGTGGATCATGGCTTTATCTTCTGCTTAAAATTGTTGCTGATTATGAAGAGGCATTTATTTGATGTATAAGTCAATCAAATAAAGAAATATCTTTTTAAAAAAACAGGGCTATTTCAATTTACAAACTTTCTAGAACGGGGTATAAAAAATTGGCCCATTTCTAGAACAGGGTTTCAGTTTTAGGGCGAATTCTAGAACGGGGTATAAAAAATTGGCCCATTTCCCCGGGGGGAATACCTCAGCAAGGCGCAAGACAGATGCATTGAACCATTCAGCTTGCTCACAGTCATGTTTAGTGCAATTGTACATGACTCAGTTTTCCACAAGAAGAATTGGATTTTCTTGAAACTGGGGACACAATGCTTTGCTCATGGCTATCATAACTTTTTAACGTGCATCTCTCAGCTTCGTCACCAGCTTAGCTTTTCCTTCCGACAAGCTTTTGGCATGTTCATCTTAACTCCAGAAGGTGAGTCCACCTTCATTTTCAGGCTCAGTTTCCTCACTGGTTAAGTTCCAAAACTTCTGTCAAGTGTTTAGATAGCTGCTCAACAGAAAATATGATGCACTTTCCAGACACATATTTTCCTTGCTGAAAATGTTCCTTGGTTGGTGCTACAGCCTGGAGGAAAACGTTCTGGAGCTGGAGTGGAGTAACAAGGGCTTTTTGTTTTTCCTTTGCCACATCCAAACTATTTTTCTCACATAGAGGTCCCATAAAGATGCCTTTGTTCAACAACTCTGACAAGACAAAAATTAAATACTTTTTTCAAATTTTGGAATTCAGGGCCTAATACATAGCTCAAAGTGTACATTTAATAGCCGGCAATTTGACTTTGGTAGATGATAATCACACAAAACAGTAGCAACAAATTAAGCAAAGCTTACATAAGCTCAATTAGCAACTAACTATTTGGTCTTAGAATACAATGCAATGTATCTCTCAAATCCCAGAAACAGCAAGAGATCTACGCCGTACATGAACATGTTTCTCCAGTGAACCTATAGCCACGAAAATAGATTGAAAAAACTAAAAGAATCAAAGCTAAACAGTTCATAGGCAGTAAATGAGTGAGCATTCCCTGAAAATTCAAGTGATGAAAATTGAAATATTTGCACGCATTAAAATAATCGATCCTTTGTTTCACAAACTGATACATTGAATGTCGATGCACGATAAAAAAAATATCGCATACAATAAATATTTCAGATTAAAGCAAAGAGGTGCTTGCTTACCTTCCGTTTTATCCGCTTTGGATAGGCCTGTTGAGGTTGATGGTCCCTCGGCGTCTCTGGTGAACTTCTTGACATCTTCAGTGAGCGTTGTACTCAAATATTGTAATTCGCTCTCCGGGACATGAAAGCTCGTTGAATCTTACTATTTTTCCACTCAAAATAATCTTCATAACCTGTAGAATATATAGTCTAAACCGAATAATAATCGAAAAACGTTTCGAAAACTGCTGCTAATTTACGTAACCGACATCACACGTCTGGACAGAGAAACTACCGTCCAGGTCTCCCCTTGTCTTTATCTCCGCTGTTTCGTTTGATTCTCATTGTTTTCTAGCCAATGAGTGATTTTCTCCACCAAGGTCCACTCAGGTTTTGTGAACAATGGCGGTCAGGCTTACTGGCTGCGAGCAAAAGCAGGCCGAGAGCCGTTTCATCGGTTTGTTAATGCTGAAATATGCCACATATCGTGGTGATTTTTACGTGTGTCACTTTTCAATGTATGTTGTAAAGATCTGTGAGGTTTATTTCGCAAAAAACTTATTTCGAAGGCCAAAAAATACGAAATTTTCGGCAAGGGTCGAACTTTGATGTCCTTCAAGTGGGCCGAACACGTGGCTAAAAACCCTAACGTGAGTGAAAACGATATTAGCTTAATTAATAAAGGTGCCAAAAATAAAAAAATAAGCTCAATTTTATATCTGACTCTTTCAGCGTTGGTTTGTATATTTATGAAGTTTTCTGTGGTCTTGTTAAGAGCAAAAGAAAAAAGAAAATTCCGAATTGTAGGAGTTGACTGAAACTCATACATGCCTGTTAAAAAAAATAAACTGAAATAAACTGCATGCCATTTGCAGGATAATTCACGCCGGGGATTGGTTCGATATTCAGATTACCAAATTAATACTAAATTTGTACTTACAGTATCTCGCGGAATCTGTTTCCTGTCCAGCATTCACCAACAACGCACGAAGGCACCGCAGAAAAAAAAAAACAGAAAGCTTCAAACGCCTACAAACGCTTCAACTACAGCAGATTCATCGTGATCCGAAAACACGTCGGCGGTAGTTCGGCCGATTTCGTATGTATCTGTGCAAACTCGCGCTATCTTCTAGGATACTGAAAGGACTATCGTCAGAAAGGAAAAACATTTTTGCAAGATTCGCAAAGCCGACAGGAAGCATATTGAAAATCTAACCAAAATCTTTCGGAGAAGGCAGTCCAAATACTTAAAAATTGAGCCTCTTTGCAGGTATTCACGTCTTACTCTCAGTCCTCTCATCTCATACTGACTTGAACGACCTGGTCTGAAGATTAAAATTTTTACACCAGTCTTTTAATGCTTTTGGCTGGGAAACATTCTGACAAGATAAACTTTGCGCTTATTGTGGATATTTTTAACATGATATCTTTAACAATAACTTTAACAATATCTTACATCAGTTTATACTGAGATGATTTGTTATCTCATTGTTAAAGACACTTTCCGTTATCAAATTCAGGAGAACCCAACGGGAAAAGTTTAGGAAAAGACCTAAAAATAACAACAAAGCATGAACAAAGTTTTTATGACGCCATTTTACGCATTTTGGGAGATTGCTGGGAAAATTTATTTGTTCCAAGGACATAATATTTTTTCCAAGGCTACAAGCCAGCAAAAATTTGCCCCCACCTGAAGGACAGATATTTTGAGGAACAGATTCATAGGTTTTCTGTTATACACAGCCGGTTGGGGAGGAACGTTGCTTGACGATACTAAGAACGGCTGTGTAGCAGACTGGATGCAAATTAAACACTGGACCCAGAAATATGATCGGTTTGGAACAAAGTGTCAGAAATTATATTAGTTTTGGACTTTTTGGAACTTTCTCCAGTATTCATTTGCATTTATTGTCGTTTTAGCTTCCTCGTATCCTTCGTAAGTTTCACATCGTCTTCCTTTCCTTTTTGCTTCCGAACGTTATTCCTAGATACTAATACTAGTGGTCACTAGTTTTCCTGCGAGTTATACAAATGAAGGTGTGTACTGTCGCAATTTGTAATAATCATCGCACTTTGTAATACCTGTCGCAATTTGTAATAAATCCATCGCACTTTGTAATAATTTTTTGAGAGCGATTCAACTTACTTCGTCAACATTAATATAATTCCAAAATATGCATGGTACTTCATAAACAAAGATGATGGCGTCAGCTAGCATGTAACATGTCCGTAACATTTTCTTTGGTCAAACATGCACGTCCTCCGCTATAAATTTTTCTGTCTTGATTAATCACGTGAAAAACTAGAAACGCTTTTATGAAAGACATGAAACTTCCTGTGACATATCACCAAAAGGATATGAATCACGTTTAAATTCAAAAATATTTAAATAAGAAAGGCAACATTTAACAACAGAAAATTCATGAATAACCTGGCATTCGTCGTCCAATCCATGTTTGCTTGCCACGTGACAGGTGAAGTCTTCGGCGGGGGTGGGGGGATAATCCCATATATGGATGGGCTAGATAGGTAAGTACCGCCTGATAAGGTATGATTTTTGAGGATCTCGAGCCTTTAATAGGGTATCATTTTTTACGTTGTTGGCCTTGTGTCTTTGGTTTGATCCTTAGATAGGGTAAATCAAGTAGTAATGGATGGTTTATTCCATCCTTTCCATTTTGTAGAAAAACAGTAATCCAGAACACGTTCGGAAGAATTACAAGGTCTTACGAGTTGTATATACGCAGGGAAGGATAATTTTTTACCATCCCCATGAAGGACTCCTTACAGAAAACAATTGTTTTAAGATGGAATGAGTACTCCTTTTGTTCCTATATGAGACCAAATCAAGTGAGAATAATTAACCTAATAAATGCCCAGCCGGCTCAGTGTAAGACCCCAAGTGAGTGTTATAAAAACAGTTACATACGAACGTATTGGCTAGCGACTAATTGGATTTTGTGTTTAGGTTTCTGTTGTGGTTCGAAGGTTTGCCACTGGTGACGTTTTTTTTTTTATTTCCAGTATACATTTTGAATCTTTCCAGGCCTTGATTTAGTCTGCGTGCAGACGATAACTAAACTCTGACTAGTACGGAGTTAACCAGAGTTTAATTTCGTCTGCGCGCAGGCTACGTTTGATTAAGTTGGCCAAAATATTGAAGCCACTATTACTTCTTTAAGATTGCTCGTTAGACAAGAACGGTGTACCACGTGTTGTGTCAACCTGTTATAAGATCTAACAAGGAAAGCTTGAACTCTCCTGGTGCCATTATTTGGATGATATAGGATGGATGTTACGATTAGCGGAAATTAAATGCTTTTTAATAATGGCTTGTTTGTGTCTAGTGTGTCTAGCTCTGTCTAGATCCTCTACTCTGGCAATGCTCTGTCCAGAGGCACATCCCCGTATTGGCCATATAATGAAGTACATCCGCAGGGCAACCATTGAATGCAAGCCACCTAGTACAATAGCAAGGTTCAAGAATACAGCATTTCGTAAGTCAGATAACTAATGAACATTAATCTAAAAAAATTTTTAGGACTGTGAATAAAGTTAAATGTTTGAATGAGCGGAGATGTTACGTGCTAGCAGACGTCATCTCCATCTTTGTTTATGAAGTACTATGCATATTTTGGCGTTATATTAATGTTGACGAAGTAAGTTTAATTACTCTCAAAAAGTTATTACAAAGTGCGATGGAATTATTACATATTGCGACAGCTTAGTCTATTACAAAGTGCGATGGACAGTTGTTACAAATTGCAACAGCTTTTTTATTACAAAGTGCGACACGGTTTATTACAAATTGCGACAGTACAAGGTGTACTTTAATACATGTGCTCATAGCGAACACGTGCGATTACTGTTAATAGGAGAATTTTAGTCAAAAGAATATTTTAGCAGTTTCTTTGAATTTCGGTTTCTTTCAGAGTTTACGCTTGGGACTTGTTTTTTGACTGTTGCGTGCGTTCGACTTTGTTGCCTGTTCTTGTTGCCTGTCCAGCCATATTCGCACCGAACTAGAACTCAATATAGTTAAACATCAAGCAGCGAAGAAAAGACAGGAAAGTCGGCACACCAGTAGCCAAAAACTATAGGGACAACAAGCGGGGAAACTCGTCACGTGATCTCAGAACTGAAGGTTGCACTAGAGTCTTGGACCTGTGTAGTCGTTCGCAGTCTTGGAGCTGATCGAGTGCGTAGATTGAGTGTAGATCATTGTAATTTCACGCGAATTCATGTCGATGAATTCTTTAAGTGTAGAACAGAGTACAGAATTCTAAAATATGAACATGTGAAGAAATATACTTTCAAAGGTAGTGAAGAATTAAAGCTAAATGGAACTGGTTGTATCACACATAATTTTTTGACAACGCGGAAACTGTTTTCATCAAACAGGGGCACTCAATGGCAGTCTCCTCCTAAATACACTTAAAACACGTTTAAGACTATCCAGAACACTTTTAGATCTCTAGAAATGCATTGTAAGCGGCGCTATAACATTTGTATCTGTTCGGTCACGATCCTCAGGGACGTAGGAGGAACTTGAGTCTTTTCGAATTACATGAGCTTCAGTATTGTTTTTTTGTTTTCTTTTTCGAAAATTGTAGATGCAAATTATCGTTTTGAATTTTTTTGATTCCTTTCTCCATCGTATTTTTTAATCCGAAAATTTTAGGTTTCCTTGTTCTACGAAAAATAGCCTAACCTGGGGAGTGAATGTGAAAAATAAAACCTCAGAAAATCATAGAGAATTAATTAGACAAGCTTCGAAAATAGTATCACATGAATGGAACAGTCATCTAGAAATTTTAAGCCGTTTTCAAGTAATAGAAACTTCCAGGCCATATTTGCTGCTCCGAATAAATATTTTAAACAGTCGTTGGGTACCTCTGAGCAAATGTGTAGGTCTTAAATAAAACTCGTAATTTCGAGGTCTGCGAGAGCGATGTCCAGGAATATATTTTACAAAAGAATTAATGAAATGAAAGCAACATTTTACCTATCTTTGTTTCTTCTATTGGCCTCACTAAATTCCAAAACGATTGCAAACTAACACTCTTTGGAAACAAGGAATGGCAAAGACGGTTTGAGACGAAAACCAGAACAAAATAGAGTGTATGCAGCCTCCTGCTTACCTTGTCTACGTTATGACAGACTAGTGTTCCTGGAAGACAAAAAGGTTTTAACTTCTGGAACCGTTTTGGAACATTCGGAACCAAACCCAACTCCACAATAATTCCAGCCCAGCCGTACGAGTCTATTGACCTATTGAGTCTATATTGGCGGGATTTGTTGCCTGTACGTTGGGAATTCAGGAAATCATACGTTTGGGCAGCGGAAGTGATGCGAATCAAACAGCTGAACGTTTTTTTTCTTTTTTTCGATTGTTGTTTTTTTTGGAAAGAAAAGAGGAATACGGGAAAGCGATGATAAAAATAGAAAATAGCGGGATGCATGCGGGATTTTCGTGAAAAAAAAAATACCGGGAATACGGGATCAGATCCCGCTTCCAGACCAGATAATTAAGAGAGGACAAAGCTAAACAAACGCGATTCGCGTTTTTCAGGCGAGGAAAGACAAGCGCGAAGCGAGCGAGAAGCTCCAGATACGTTCGACAGGAGTAGGCGCCTCCCACGTTGGACGTGTCTCGTGTCCGGCGCTCCTCGCTTGCTTTACGTTTGCCTTCGCTCGCCTAAAGAATGCGAACAAGTGAAGTCTGCTCTGCAGCAAATAAAAGAGAGGCCTCGGGAAAGTGAAATAACCCTTATAAATAACCCTTTTGTTGGACTTTTTATCGGGCTGCCTGTGACAAAGCCAAACTGAAGTTGTGAATGGCGTATACGTCGAAAATACACGCCCAATATGACGGGTCTTGTCCTTTAGGGTGGATTTCCACTGTCGCGTAATTTTTACGTGCGTGAACATGGACGTAAGTTTTACTCGAGAAAATAAAATAAAGACAAGGCATGAAGTATTGCGCTTAATCGTGAAGTTGAGCGAGGTTCGACTTTTACTTTTACACGCTATCTTTTTCATACATTCACTCTCTTTTATTTGAGAACGTAAATTTTACGCACGTACGCACGTGACGAGAGTTTCTTGGAAGTTTGATAGAGGCCAGAAACCGCGATGATTAACCATATTCAGAATATTCAAGAGATAGGTTAGGGTAATGGAATATTCTTTTGCCAGAACAAAAGCTAAGCATTTTTAGTCAGCCAGGAACAATGATTTCCATCAAGGTTAGCCACTGGTTCGCCAGAGCCACATGCTGGTTATAGTTAAATCCCAGCCCTTATTTACCAGCCAACTCGAAAACAGCCTGCAGCCTGTAGAGCCTTTTTTAGTAGAGCGGATTCGTTCGGTAGTTTAGCCTGCGTCCAGATAGCTTCTCACGCAGACGTTCTTAGCGGTTCTCAAGCGTTCTTGCCCCGAACGCGTGACGAACCTCTGAGAACGTCTGCGTGGGAGGCTAGCGTCCAGACGTCTCTTAGTTCTTTTGTTGCCCAAAGAAAATTGAAAAGGTTTATTGTTTATTGTTTTGTTTGCCATAAGTTATACAAAGGAAAAAAATCTAATTATTTAAACTCTCATGGCGAGGAAGCCCAAGAGAAGCCACCGGGCTTGTAAGGAATGGGCTCCCTCAGTTAGATAATTAGAACAAAACATTATCATAATTACACATGGGAAAATCAACGGCAGAGTTACAGTAAATCTTAAAATAAATGTATTAGGTAGTCTTACTAATCATAGTTCGCGGAATTTTACAGACGTTTGTATGGTGAGGGGCACGTTCTTGCCTTTGAAATCTCTAAGTGACCTTAATTCAAGGTTCTTTTTCCAGCAACGTTGACGGATATTCGCTTACTGCTCTTTATCAAAAGCTGAGAAAGCCATAGAAGGGTCTATTAAGCCTCCTACGAAATGAGATCCCAAACTACTCCCTTCCTTTGCAATTGGACAAAACATGAATACAGTCGTTTATCAAAGTAGTACTTCATTCCCTTGCACTTAGTCTAACGTTTTGTGCAATTCATATAAACCTGTTGTATGAAGTACTGTAACTCTAGTTTGTTTACCCTGTTTGTTTGCTTCTGATACTGTGTTCCACTAAATGAAATATGCCCAATGTCCCTTTTGCAACTCGCTTTCGAAAAATCACCAAACTTGCGAATTTTGCGATTTTTCGCAAAACACACGAATGATCGCAAATTTTTGCAGCTGAGTGCAAATCTGGACATTAGTGAGCTAATCACACCATCTCATACTAAGTTGTTGTGAAGAGGTCTCAAACAGACATAACATAACATCTAAATACACGTCTGCACTATATATTTAGCGAGCAGTGGTTCTTCTCAACAAAAAAAAATCATATAAAAAAGTTAATATAAAGGTAAACCTCCATGTGCGACCATCTCGTAACTGACCACCTCCCATAAGCGACCACCTATCCAAAACACCAAAATTTTCCAGTCAAATCACTACAGTTAGAACTTCTTTAAAAACCACCACTTCTTGTTAGCGCCGCAACCACTTTTAATTTTGGTTGATGGTTTTTGAATTTTGTTTTTACCCTCCTGTGAGCGACCGCTTGACACATGTTTACTACACTACTCGGAGTTTGGTCACAACATGAAACTACACACAAAGTAACTTAAAATGGCATGCAATGAATTCTCTTCCAAAACTTAGATGTGTTCAAACCTCTTCTACGAAGAGACTCCCTGTGGATCAATTCTCATTAGCCTCCACCTCTAAATCTGAGCATTTTGAATGGTCACTTGCGGGAGATTCGGGTCAATTTAGATTTATGGGAAACTGCCCACCTACCCCTCCCCTAAGCTAACATTAAAACTTACTTCTCACTTAAGGCAAAATGTTGGCTTAGGGGATGGGCAGGTGGGAATTTTCGCAGAAACCTACATTGATCCTGAGAGTCGACTGTAATGGTACAAGTGAGTTTTATTTCTAGGAATATGAAGATGTAATTTTATTTATTTTGACTTAACTACTGAATAGTCCAAATCAACACCGGAACAATGGTCAAAGTTAAAAATGGACATCATGATACTTTCGCCTTCACTAACTCTACTTCTAAAGCTGTGACATGACATCATTAAAGAAGGTCAGCTGTCACAGGCAGCCCACATTTGTTTAACCTGTCGTACAGCTCACCCACACTTATTGAACACTGCCTAGAAATATACGCCAGAACGGCTTCGCATGGATTCATAACTCGCTTGTCAATGTACCGAATCTCTCTTGGAGACAATCCCAGTTCTTCTGCCACCAACTTCCATTCCTCTCCTCCTACAACGTAAATTGAGGCCTCAAGCTTGATCATGCGATCTTTGCTTTCATGTGATACCCGTTGATACCAAAACAGGATCCACAATTGCCTAATCATATTTGTGTTTGACTCGATTAAATCATTCCGAGGTCATTTTTATCTTGTCCACAAAAGACCTCTTACTGTCAAATCTAATGCCCACGGGATGCATGTGGGGGGTATATGAAGTCTGTCAGAAGAACACTTTTATATGTATGTGCTCTCAGCATCTTTGAAAATGAATAAGAAAGTGTAGGCATGATTTCGTTTGAAATTTGCAATAGTACATTCATTGAAGTTATGAAAAATATATTGTCAGAAAAGAGATTTCTGTGTCAAATCTTAACTGCCAATAACACTGAACCAGCCCTTTTATTAAGCGGGTATAAGTCAGGAAGGTTTAACTATGCGCGTCTATTGTGAGACATAGTGACACTTACCGCTTAATTCAACTGCGAGATCAGTCATCTGGCGAACGGGAATATTGCCAATATCAAGGTGCTCAGGTAACAAAGGACCTAAAATTATGAATATAGTCAAAATGGGCAACTGTGGGTTAGATGGGGCAGCTTATGAAGAAAAAGTATGAGACAGAGAGGAAGGCGATGTAACAAGTTAAAAAATACCGCAACAAGAAATTGCATGTATATATAACGCCGCCATTAAAACATACCTGTAGTTCCAGCTGGTACAATTTTTCTAAGATGTTTGACCACATCAAGCCTGTCAGACTGTTTTGCTTTATTTGCCAGGCAACGGATCAGTCGTTTGGTCCCAAGGTCTGGTTGTTCTAAGGAAGCCTGATCCAGTTGCAAAGACTCTTTCAGTTGAAGTACAATTTCTCTGGAGTCACATGGTTGAGACATAATTGTTTGTAGCGCCTTGCTTGGAAGAGAAAGCACTCTTTCATCAATTCCTGTGGAAGAAGCTAACATTTACATCACTTGTACTAACTGAGCAATACCTATCGTCATATTCGACTTTAAGTATTAATATTTGTGAAAGAATAACGCGCCTTGTAAGGCCATAAAAAGACCGATGAGCTCGTCTAGTTGAATTCTAGTTATTTCGAACAGTGCCAAGGTTGTAATTATACATGATCAATGATCCCTATATATACAACTCTCATGCGAGAATGAAAAGTGGCTGATTACCGTACAAGTAAGGCTAAAAAGATTTAATTCTCGAATGACTGAAGAAATTCTTCTTACACGTACTACCTTAACACAACTATTTACATTATCCGGTTACCCTAGTGTGACAGTCCTACCTCCCCCAGACGCTGGAAGTTTTTCTTCACTCTCATCAGTTAGAATCTGTAATAAACAAAGGCGGAGGAGATACTCGAGGCTAATTCAAACTATCCTGTGAACCAAAGTTACCTTGGGGAAAGCTTTTTGAAAGGCACTAAACAAAAAGGCTAACAGAGTCCTTAAAGGTCAGTTCGGAAAACTGGAACGTCCAACTCGAAGTCTGAAGTTATTTTGTTTGTGATTTTTAGACAATGTCAAGGTGCCGCTTTATAAATCATTGGAACTGGTAAGTTTTAAAAAAAGAAGTTTAAACAAAAAAAACAACGACGTAGTGTTAGAAGTGTATTCACCTGTTCATCTAAGGGTTCAATCCACGGCGCAAACATTTTTACGTTCACTCTGTCACTTTGAGCAGCTGCATACCTACGACACCTGATGAACTGTTTGGCACTGCGTAAATCAGGCTCAGACCAAAAATGCAGACATTCCTCCTGCTCACAACACTGCTTTAGATGAGTGCTGCAGTAGTTAACTTTACGTCCTTGGCAACAGACGGGGCAGATCACGCTTACTTCATACTTCATTTTCTTCAGCCAACAGAATTCTTTTCGCATGCACTCAAGTATCAGCGCCAGCTGTCTGCGCACAGCACGAGCACAGGCCACTTCAAATGCACCATAGTTGGTGTCTGCAGAAAGATTCAGCTTGGATTGTAAATATTCTGTCGGGCTGGCACAGAGATTTCCTCTGTGAACCACAACTTCAACACACGATGAATGGCATAGAAGGATTACAGAGCAGTCGTCATCTTCAGATATATAGAATCGCGCAAAATCAGCATACAACTGAGGATTCCCTGCGCTCCAAAACTCGTCTTGACCCCACTGAAAGAACTGCAGCACGAGTCGGGGGAAAAAGCCAGGAGGAACAAGCCCAGATTGAAACCTGAAGAACAGAGAAGGAATTTGAGCAGAAGCGACCAACTTGATGATATCCTTTGGTGGATGCGACATCAACATGGATGGGACAAGGTACTGTTTGCCGCTTGAAGGATCTGACGAAGGCCAAGGACAAAGTAGACTGAACTTCTCCAAGATTGCAAGAAGGCTGGCGGAGGTTTCTTGATGGCTTAATAAAGGACCCCACACATGCTCCAAAAGTTTTTCGTCTAGAATACCTTTAGACTCGAGATAAAGCCACAATTCTTTAAATTCACTTTCCTCTTGGTCATACGGCTTAACAGTTATCACCATTTTAAAGACATCAACTAACCACTGAGGGTCCAGGACAACCAAACTATTTAACATGGGGGTGTCATCAAAGTGAACCAAAATTCTTTGGTCATGTAAAAAGTTCAGCAATGTGAGAAATTGTTGATCATTGTCAATATTGCACACTTCAGACGCAATTTGTTTTGCCATTGAGAGCGAAATCCATTTATACCCCTTTCGTGCAGTGCCTTGAAGAGCCCTCTCATATTTCAACCATTTGATCGGGATGGCTTCTTTCATTTGAGGTAGCTCCTTAGCAATAGCAAGAACTTTTTCCCGCAACCGTGTAACTTCTGAACACTCGGATCCAGGTCCTGTAGACTTTGTGTTATCTACCACAAACACATCTTCATATAACTGGTTCTTGAAACGTTTGGTTTGTAGACTGCCAAATACCTCACGAGCGAGCGCAGACGGATCTGTCCCTTTGTGGGGTTCATCAGCATGAGTGCAGACTAGGAACACAGGAGGAACCTTCACTTGTATATGGCCCAACCTTACGTGTTGGTCTTCAGTTTCACTGCCCAGGGAGGCCACGGATGTCATCCAAAAGTCAAGATAGTCCATATTGGTTTTCGTCCCATGACTGTCTAAATTTTTCTTATACACTCCTTGCTTCACAAGAGGTTTAGCTGTTTTATATGGATCCCTGCTGAGGTCATAAACCAACAGGTATATTGCTCGTGCAGTGATGAAAAGTGGATGTGTTGCATAATAGACACTTTGTCCGCCAAAATCCCACAAAATGGCATATATGTCGTCATCATCTTGCACGTTCTCGGACTCATTTATTAACTTTTTAATCAACTTTGCTACATCATTTGGTATCCTGGGCGACTCGACAGGAGGTTGTTCTTCCCTCCTCGGATAAGGATCTGAGGGGACTTCAGGAATGACTTGTGGATCTCCTAATACTTCATCAGATGGTGAAAACAATTGACTTGAGTTATTTGAGATGCACACTTCTGAAGACCCAGAAATTGCGATATTCATCTTTTTTACTGCTAAAACACTCTTTTCTCGCTTTAAATCGTCCGCAACCAAACGAGCTGCGTGTTGCTCAAAAGAGATGGCCTCTACACCTCCTGCCAGTTCCGTACCATCCCCGTTTTTTCTTGCCTTCCAAATCTCAGTTGAAACCTTGATATGTGAGGGATCAACATCTATCCCCACTGTGCTGTCTTCATCAGGATTGAAGGGTTTTCCCGTTAGTGACCTTTTAAGGCTGGTCTTTCCAGAGTTGTCTTGTCCAATTAACATGATTGGAAGCCTCTTGACATATGCCTTCCCGTCAATGAGGGCCTTGTTGTAAGCTTCCACAGCCAGTGGTCCACGTAATCTGATCTCTAAAGGAAATTCTGTAGGAACAAAAGTATCAGATTAAAAGTACATTTTTAGAAACGTGTTTAAAACAATATATTTTATTTCAAGTGTTTTTGTCTGTAACTCTTGATAATCCAAAAACCCGCTTTATCCGCTTCTTCTGCTCTCTCACACTGAAGAAAGGTTGGAATTTTCCCAAGCATTGAATCTGAATTTATGGCTGTCTGTCTGTCTGTCTCGAAGCATGTCATTCACTTGCCTGATAGGAATTCGAGGGTGTTTATCTATTGCGAAAGTGTAACCAGTTTCAAAGGAGGGAGAATAATTTAATCTCTTCAATCAAAAACAGTAATGCAAGTTTCCCCTGATCGAAGAGGTGCTGCTTAGTCACCAATTTTATTTGAGATGGGACTGGATAGATTAGCCTTGACCTATCTTAATTAAGAACTTGAAAAACATTTCTGTCACTTCAAGACTTAACAGCATTTATGATCTGACGAGGAAATGATAATGGGCCGTTGACCTTCTCGACAATCCAGCCTTTATTTAGTAAAACTGGATTTTTATTCTCTTTTAAACACAAACATAAAACCACAAAATCAAGGGCAGCCAAAAAACACAAGAAGTAACACTTTTTCTGACCAATGAACTTGTCAGGAAGGTGAAGTAATTTTTTTTGGCACGGGATACAACACCTTACGTTCTGGGATTCAGGCTGGAGCATTATGAGTAGAACCATGTGAGTTTGGGGCGGGTCAAAGGATAAGGGAGTGGTTATCATCTAGGCACGAAAACAAGCTGCGTTTTGGAGACCTCGACCAGTTGTGTGTATTTTGGGGTCAATGATTATCTGAACGCGTAAAAGTGAGCATGCATAGGGGTCCGGACGCATATTATCCTTGGAAAATTTTAAATTTAGGCGTCTTGAACTGGCTATCGAAATTGATAGAAGACAGACATGCTGACCTCTTTGTCTCCTCTCCATAAGATCTCAGGGTAAAATAAAATTAGCCTGTGTGCAGCCACCCCATCCCCTCAGGCTGTGCACAGGCTAGGAAAAATGCGCCACTGATAAATTGAGTGAGGTTTAGACGTGAAATACTTTTGACTGAATAAAATATTCACACTGCTATGTCAAATGGCTTTCAGACGAATATCAATTCAGCTACAAACAACTAACAAACGTCGCATGCGGCTACAGTTATATTTATCGACGACTCCGAAGACGACAAATGTCCAATCCTGAAAATGACGAGCGCCACAGAAAAAAGGTTCAAAAAAATTAATATTTGACTCTGTTTTGTTCCAATAATGGTATAGGCAGGATTTATAATTAAACATTAATAACTGCGGTAAAAATCTAATCTGGTCGTGTAGAGCGCATCCACGTAAACCCCTTCTTATTAACCTGCGAGTATGCTCTCCGGGGCACTCTCCTTTCTTTTTCACCCCGCCGCCAGAGCGCCCCGGAGAACTCGTTCGCAGGCTACTTTCTTATCAGTGGTCTGATCCCAAAAAATCCCATCTTTCTGCTAACACCTTTCCCAGCACTTTTGCTAGCTTATCCCTCGGTAACGTCTAGCTTTTTCAGCCTATCTTCTCTCCTGAAGTTTTTCTGCCGCCTTTCGTGTTTTCCGTGGGTTACACTTGGTCCTTATAAGTATAAGCACTTGGTCCTTTTCCCGTATACAGAAGGTTTCGAGCGTCTGCGACTCAGGCAACGACTCGGCCGCCGCGACTCCTTCAGCCTCATAAAACCCCATGGACTTAACTTTAGACATTTTTTTCTAATTATTCATATCTTATATGTCTGCACTGCCTACGTTGTGCAGCACATCTATACATCTTCATTGAAAACGACAATTCAGTTCCAAACAGTGAGCCATGGCCTCGAGAGGACGAGAAATGTAGCTAAAAATTGAAGCTTAGCGCTTCCGTGGATCCGCTCTTCTTCGTGGTGAACTACCGATGGCGTTGCTCTTGGCTTAGTAGCCACGCGGCACGTTCAAAATCCCCTCGGCAGGGATAGACAGGGGAAATGAAAATCAACCCATACAAAATCAGCTTCGCAGTGGTGTCCAGGGAACGCTTTCGCTCATTTTACAAAGAAGTGGCGGGAAAATTACGGGTGCCCGTATACAGAAGGTTTCGAGCGTCTGCGACGCAGGCAACGACTCGGCCGCCGCGACTCCTTCAGCCTCATAAAACCCCATGGACTTAACTTTAGACATTTTTTTCTAATTATTCATATCTTATATGTCTGCACTGCTTACGTTGTGCAGCACATCTATACAGGCACGCTGCTTTCGGGATCGAGCCGCGACCGCTGCCAGTGTTCTTCTGAAGCGTAATTTGATACACCGCTGACAATTATTCACGGCCTCAAAATGTCCATGATTACTGGCAATAGCACTCCCTCTATAGCGTAAGACGTTGGATTTTAAATTTTTTTCAAGCGTCCCAATTCTTATGGAAAATTCACGATTCTTAGAAGAATTTGTTTTTCTCCCCCTCCTTCGCGGGTTGCGATTTTCACGATTTTTCAACTCGCTTGCTCTACTCAGTCCCTGAGTGAAATAATGCAATACTCTTAGTCTAATGCGTCAAGCAATCGTGTCATAGGTCAGGTAAATTGCTATCCATGCTCTGTAAGAACAGTTCTCGTCGAGGGGGTTGGGGGGGGGGGTATGTCTGCGGTAAGGAAGGGCGATTAAACCGGAATCAAGGTCAAACATAACAGCTGTGCACGGGTGCTCTGTGTTCTCAAGTACTGTACTCACCAACTGTGTTTGGAAAATGTTCCTTTATGATTTGAATAGCATGACTGCATTTAATCTTGTCCAAGACTGCAATAATCTCGGTGAGAGTAATGTCAGGGATCCGTTCCACCAGCCACTGCAACACTTTCTTTGTAGGACTTTTTCTCCGTTTTCTCGGCTTCCACTCAAATTTTCGATACACAGCATATGGAATTTTGAGTTGACGGGCCAGCCTGCGCCATTCATAATCCCATGGAACTTGCCCAACACTGAGTCTGTCAGCTAGCATTGTCATGACGTCTGATTGGTATGTCACAAGATCCTTTATTAAGAGCTCATCTGGCAGAGAACAGATACTGGGTAAATAGTGAAATCACAATGATCAGAAGCCTTTTTATTATTTGCGGAAAATAGAAAGTATGATAAAAGATAAGTTAAAATCAAACAAATGCATACTCTAAATTAATTGTTTGCAATGTTTGGTAGGTTTGAAAGAACTACAGGCAAACTCACTGTTTTCATGGACAATAAACATCTATATTCTTATTTAAAGGGGTTCAATAGTGTTATAGGGAACAAAACTTGCAACACCGGGTGAACGTCTCCTGCTCTCAAACTATTTCTACACAGCTCTTTCCTTGACGACAGCCATCGATCTGGACAAAGCACTTTGCATTATCAGTCTACCATCCGCTACAAACAAAGTTTTAACGCCACCAACATTTGATCGACACACACAGAGTAGAGGCCTCTTTATGCCGTATAGAGGTTGGGACCGGAGGGGAAACAAGAAAGCGCGAAGGGACCATGGGAAGGAAAAAGAGAAGAAGAGAAGCTTCCACTTTTTCCCTCTTCCCATCATCCACCGCGCGCTTACTATTTCTTTTCTTAGTTGGGAGAGCAGTTGTATGTGGGAATTCAGTATCCCCCTATAGAGCCTTTTCAGTCACGTGAACAGCAGCTCTGCAAAGTTATTGGCACAGAAGGAAGTGTTTACATAAGAAACATGAACAACTCCCACAGGATTGGTTTGGTACACTAACATGGTCGCCGTTTCATTGTTTCCGCCAATATGGCGGACTGGTTTTCACATGACGTCACTAAAATTTAAAAATAACTGAGAATGATTATCATCCTCCTGAGTTTTTACTTTCATGAAGTGTTAGAACAGCTTGAAAACTATATTTTTACGAATTTTCACTTCTGAAGGGTTCTTCGTTTTGTGATAGAGTACGCTTGACTTTCTGGCCTTTTGCGTGAAACGGTATCTACTAATAATAATAATAAAATAAAATATTTATATAGCGCTTATACTTTTCAGTGCTGAGCGCTTTACAATACTTCAAAAAGGCCTGAATAAAAAATAAAAATCTTAAAATCATTACATATATATATACATAGTCACAAAAATACAAAATAAAAAACCTAAGAAAGTTCATAAACTCGTTTAAAAAGAAAGGTCTTCAATTAAGATTTAAACTTATTTACATTATCGATCGATCTAATGTCAATAGGCAAATCGTTCCAGAGTGTAGGGGCAATGACTGAAAAAGCCCTGAAACCGTATGTCTTTAAGTTATAGGGTTTAATAACAAGACGCCACTTGTCTGAAGATGATCGAAGGTACCTCGCAGG